>JANAVB010000398.1:8862021-8986719 GCA_029216955.1 Iris pallida | reverse complement strand
AAAAACAACCAAAACGAACAAAAATGACAAAAAACGAACAAAAACGACAAAAAAGGGACAAAACCACAAAAAGGACAAAAACGAACAATAACAAACAAAAACAAAAAAAAAAAAAAAATAACAAAACAAAAAAAAAAAACGACAAAAACGACCAAAAATGAACAAAAACGACCAAAAACGACAAAAAACAAACAAAAACACAAAAAAATGACCAAAAACGAACAAAAATGACAAAAACCGAACAAAAACGAACAAAAATGAAAAAAAAAACGAAAAAACGAACAAAAACAACAAAAAAATGACCAAAAACGAACAAAAAGACAAATTATAGCATACAACCTTCCGCTTAAGTTGTAATGTAATTGCGATTACATAGGTTTTATGATGTAATTGAGTTTAGAAGAAAATGATGTAATGTAATCAAACTTGTAATCGCGATTACATTACATCTAATTTTTTTGTCCAACCAAACACCCGAGTTAGATTGACAACGTAATGTCAATTACATTACGTTGTCCAATCCTGCAAACCAAACGGGCCCTAAGTCATACATGATCAACCCTAGGATTTGTTAATCATGTTACAGCCCGTAGGCAGACAGTAAGTAAAGGTGCATCGAGCTAACAGGTGCTCGTCGGCTAACGCCTCAAAAGAATAAATTTACAATAGAGTGAGCGAAACAAAATAGAAAACCCACTCGTAGCCCGGGTTCCTTCTAGTCGCCACCATCGGGCTGGAGGTTTGGTAGATCCTCGGGTGCTGCTCCGAAATCTGGCCACACAAAACCAGCTGGGTCAAACCCCAGAAAGAGCAAGTGCCACAAAGGAGGCCACGAAATAAGAACAAAAGCCAGGATATCAGAACATAAGAAAATGGAAGAAAGTACAAGTAATAAAAGTACAGCAGGACAATATACGACTAGGGACATGGAACCATTCCGGGAGCCAGATTACAACCCGTAAACCAAACAAGGACCGGGGTTGTAATCCTTCGCCTGAATGGCACTTTGTCCCTACTCATTTATTGTTGAAGATAAGTAAAACAATCATGTTCAGGAGTACCAGGTACAGGGACTAGACAAGACTCCGACAAGGCTGGACACCATCCATTCACAAACGGCCAAACAATTACTACGGCTTACTACTTAACTAACTAGGGTTATCAAAAGCCTAATTACTAAAAAGATGTAATAAGAATTTCCCAGTCCCAAGTCCTGCAGACTATCTAGTTATCCTTCCGCGGGTTGAGAGTATGGTTGGGTACATCGCCCAGGGGACGATATACCCTTAGGTGACTTAGAGGTGTAACACATGACAGTGTTCTGGAAATGTGCTCTACTCGTCGGCAAGCTACAAATCCATTAAAGCGCCCAGATAACGAGATTGTTTGTGACTGAAAATTCTCCATGTTCTAGTTTGATCTAATCATTAGCCTAATCCAATTTAGCATGAGTCCCTGGCCGTGGTGCCCAGGGAATCACGTCCTAGACATGATGCAAGACAAGACAAGTAGATTTGTACAAGCAACAAGAAGGAACACCCACGGTGTCAGGGCAAGTCAAGTACGACCAGTTATCAAGTCGAGTCAAGGCAGGTCAAGTTACAAGTTACGAGTTACAAGTTACAAGTCAGGAGTGCGCCGCCACGAGCCACTATCAAGTTATCAGGTTACAAGTCAAGAGTGCACCCCATCGGGTCACTACCAAGAAGATCAGAAGTACTAGGACCATAAATCACAGAAATCACGAAAACCATACTAGTCATAGCAAACAATGAAAATCGTGTCAGGTCGTGTTGGGTCAGGGTAGTCGTGTTGTGTGGAACAAGATCTCAAAACCCAATCCACAAAAGAGAAACCAAGCTTAAAGAAAATAAAACCAAATCTCCATAGCCAAATAGACTGCGCAAGAGATCAGGTTGCGCAAGGGAATGGACTGCGCTAGGGTCAGGTAGCGCTGAAGCCAAGTGAGCTGGGAGCAAACTGCGCAGGGGTGAGCTGCGCAGAGGTCGGCTTGCGCTGGGTCGGAGGGCGCTGAGCTGGGTGGCGCTGGAGTCGAACTGCGCTAGGTCGGGTTGCGCTGGGTCGGGTTGCGCATGGATCGGCTTGCGCTGGAGCCAAGCGCGCAGGGAGGAGGGAGACGCTGGAGCTAGGGAGCGCCAGCGAGGTTCCGCTCAGCGCAATGCGCTGGCCGAGGAGTTGCGCAATCCAGCCCAAGGGGCCGAGCGCGGATCAGTCCAGCACTAAAGAGCACTGGCCGAGAAGGGGGTTGCGCGGTTCGCCAAAGGACGAGCTGCGCAGTCAGCCTCGCGCTAAAGTGCGCAGGTCGAGAGGTCTTCTTCTCCAAACCGAGAGGAACTCCAAGAACTCCAAAAATTCCAATCTTCATATCTAGGTCAAATCAAAACCAAATCTAGATTTTCAAAGTTCTAACTTGGGTGAAATTGAATTCTCTTCCACATGGAAGCCTCAAAACAAGAAAAAATCTAAGTTTAATAGATCAAAACCATATAAATCCGAAAATAGAGAAAACTTAGATCTAGAACAATGGAGACCCCAAATCACAAATTGCCAAGTTCTAATGTTGTTTCCCATGGCCTAATCTAGTTAATGGACAAATAAATTGTGGTGCTTATTTGGTAGCAAGGTGCACTTGCCTATGGTGTTGGTGGAGGAAGGAGGAAGAAGAAGATGGGGAAAATTAATAGAAATTATGGAGGAGAGAGAAAGGTTGGTGGGGATTTAATGAGGGTGGTTGTGGTGGAATGAGGGAGGAGTATAGGTTAAAGTGTTTCAATGGTTTTAAAATCAAACCAAGCCAAACCAACCAAGTAAAACCGAGCCGAGCCGAAACCCAAAATACGAGAAAACCCAAAATTTCGCAAGTCGAGAAAAAATAAAATAAAATACATGCCAAAATCTAATTACGAGCATGAATACGAAATACGGGAAAATGAGGGTGACAGTTTTCAGTTGAGGAGCTCCTCACAGAGTTTGATAAGTAGGACTGCCACCCCCCAGGCAGTCCTATACTGAAGTAGGACTGCCAGGGTGCTGGCAGTCCTAACTCAAACTTGCTGTTACAGCAAGTTTCAGTCAGGACTACCAGCACCTTGGCAGTCCTACTTTAGTGTAGGACTGCCAAGTGGGTTGCAGTCCTGATACTGATACTCTGTACATAAAAAATAACAATTCATCACAAGTACATAAACAATAATAATTCATCACAACTACATAAATATTCCACATCCAACTTAAGATTCATCACAATAATTCATCACAATAATCCAACTAGAATAATTCATCCCAATAATTCATCACAATTACAATAATTCATCACAACTACTTAAGTTTCAAACATTCCACATCCAAATTAAGTTTCAAACAAGTACATAACTATTCCACATCCAACTTAAGTTTGAAACAAGAAAATATCCAGATCCAACTATATATCATGCCGGGCCTTTGAACGAGACTCCCTATTGTTCATGAAGGAGAAGTCGACCACGTCGTCGATGCGATCAAGCTTGTTGGCGACCGCGACACTAGTGTCACTTTGGCAACCTCTCCGAGCTTCGGGCGCCAGTTCGAAAATTGTTATCGGATGCTCGAGAGGACGTCCCGCACGTTCCTTCCGCTTTGACGCGGTGGGCCGTATTCTTTTGTTAGCGGCCAGTGGACTGCATGACAACATACAGTTATTAAATAATATAAACAGAAATAGGACATGCAGTTACCCCCCGCATATGAGCATCATGCAGTTACCCACCCCCATATATCATTACAGTAGGACTGTCAGGCATGTGGCAGTCCTACTGTTATGAGACCCGAACTTCCAAAACGAGATGCTAGTTTGTCGTGTTCTAGGTTTAGGTTTTCAACATAAAATGTGGGTTTCTTGTGTTCGAAAATTAGGGAAGAGAACCATAAAGAGATTCTAAACCTATTTTATCAAAACTTTTTCAAGAATTAAAAATATTCTAGGGTTTTGAATAGAATGTACAAAATTCTTGAAAAAATTAGGGAAGAACGTACCTAGATTCCGGTTGCTTTGACTTGCGTGTCATCTCTTCGAATCTACGAAGGTTGTGGAAGAAATCTTGGTGGAGGAATTGGGAGTGGAGTGGTGGAGAAGAATAAATTAGGGTTTTAGGAGAGGGAGAGGAAGAGAGCTCTTTTTTTCTTCTTGAGGAGAGAGAGTGTAGAATGACAAATGAAATGAAATGAAGGGTTTGGGGGGTTGGGCTGCCCCCTAGCAAATTTTGGGTGCCCCCTAGCAAATTCTCCACCTTCTTGGGCTGCCCCCAAGTAAGTGATGCCCCCAAGCAATTTTGGTAGTGCCCTTAGAAAAAACCGAAAAAAAGGTGTCGAACTCATGTCACATATTTCAATCGGATTTATATATTGCTTTTCATTATATATAAATACCAAATGAGGCTAAACTGAAACATAAATCTATTTGATTTATAGAATGGTAAAATTGTTGGAAAAAGTCTGATTTTTTCCCCTTCCATTCTATTAACAAATAGTTAGAAATAAACCTACTAGTCCTTTATTTATTTATTTGTTATCAGATCCGAAATATCACCTGAATGCACTACCACTCGTAGAGGAGACCGTTCGGTTTGTCGGTTTCAACAGAACCAAAATCGTCAAAACTGAATAAGCCGAACTTCTAAAAATTCAAACCGAAATTAAACCAAAATTAGCCATAGTAAAAAATCGAACCGAACGAATAATCGATTCGATTGATTCGGCTGAAATATTTTTATTGTTTAAAGGTTGGACCCAAAACTAAAACCATGGTTAGATTTATTGTTCAAAGTTGGTCCAAAGTTAGATTAATTGTTAAATTGTTAAAGTTACGTAAAATAATTATTTTAAAAAATATATAAAAATATACACAATTTTATCATGAATATAATTAATTTTTTATATAATTGTATATGTTAATTACATGGAAAACTTAATTTAGGAGTTTGATTGTCATTATTTTCCACGAAAAATAATTATTTTCTATGGATAATGGTATTTTTCTATGGGTAGGACAAGTTTCATTTTCCACCATTTTAGAAAAAAAAGATAGAAAATGATAATTTTTTGAAAAATAATTTCATAAAAAATATAAGCTATCAAATAGTGGGAAATTTGTGATGGGAATATTTTCCATTGAAAAAAAAATCCCAATCAAACGCAGCCTTAGTGTATTCAAAATTAAAATTGAACCAATTTTTTGTTTGGTCCGGTTCTATTCAATACCCGGTCCAAAACGGAATAATGCTCACTCCAAAGTCCAAACAACTCGCTCACTTTGTCTTCCCCCCAGCTAAAACCCTACACTTAGCCCGCCGTCTCCTCCTCCTCTCTCTCTCTCCATTTTTTTTTTCTCCCTCTTCCAACTTTGGCCCCATAATTACACCTCTGCCACCACCCATGTCCCCCGCCGTCTCCGCCTGAACCTCGCCGTCCTATCGCCATGTCGGCCGCTTCCAGAGGCCTCATCTGCGCCCTCCGCCTCGCCTCGAGGTTCGCGCCGGCTCCTTCTTCTGCTCCGAGAGCCTTATCGTCCTCCGCCGCGGCCGTGGCGGATCTCGACGGCGCCGCCATGAAGGTCCTGTCGGCGGAGCCGAGGGAGATGTCGGCGGGGTCGAGGCGCGCCGGGGCGATCGCGGTCAAGTGCGGGATGACCGCGCTGTGGGACAAGTGGGGGGCGAGGGTCCCCATCAGCATCCTCTGGCTCGACGACAACATTGTCACGCAGGTCAAGACGCCTGAGAAGGAAGGGATCACTGCTCTACAGGTACAATCAATAACCATCATCACGATGATTTGAATCGATTCGATTCGGAAGTACTGGTTCGGGAAAGCTAGGCTTTGTGATATTAAATTTGGCGAAGATTTGGATTTAGAGTTGTTTTATTTCCGGGTTACAAAGATAGTACAAAATTACGTAAAATGCTAAAGATTACAACAAATCAAGTTGCTGGAATTGAAAGCTATAAAAATTTGCAACTGATTGCTACAACAAGAATGAACGAAAGAAGAAACACGAAGATGAAATCATTGATGCACTGATCAAAATTACCGTTGTTCAAAGCAAGATTCGACCATTTCTGTATATCTGTTCCTAGGAACCAGCAAGTTCTAAGAGATGGAACTTCTGGAACGCTCCTTTGTCACCCTGCGTGGACAAAACTTAGACTCTCGGAAATTTACATTTATGTCGCAGCCGCCTCCAAGCAGAAATTGTATTTTTGCGGGAGCATTCTCCACTGCGCCCTGCTGTGCCTGCACTGCCCCTGCGGTATCACGTCCCGATTTCGAAGGATCGAAAACTAGCTACTGGACGTGATGCCGTAGAAGTCTATATTGTACTTGTACAAGGCAAAACCATTACAGTTCCTGGTATTTCTCAGAAAACAACGACATCGCAGCAACACCAAGCAGATAAAATGAAGTCACAACAAGATATGAAGAAATGTATCTCTTTATTGATAATTGTAATAGATTACAAGACTTGCAGCTGAATACAGAGTTTACAACAGATTACAATACTCTTGAATAGCCAACTGAGTATATACTTGCCATTTAGGTTTACAATTGAACATGCCGATTTTGCTTTCAATCTCACTGGTTCATCTGAGTTATACTGTTCCATACATTGTCCCATATAGCAGAAGACATCGTCTTGTAAGAAGAACATATGCGCATCCATCTGATTCATCAATGTCAAGCACTGATTAAACGATTCTCCCCATGCACGAGCACCTGTAATAATGCCCACAAACGTGGATCAGTACATCATCTATGTACTGGCGAGCTGTGCTGACCCAACTCACCTAAGAAGACAATACTAAGTAATCATGTTGTAGAACATTATTAAAAGTGGTCTTTTTCGTTGCCTTATGGTCGATTAGCAGTTCATATCCTACAGACGTAAAGCATGCATTTATTCATAGCCAACATAATGTAAAGTAATATGGTATCACCCTTTGGTGATTTCTTACCCACGGTCGTATAGCCATCCCTGTACATTTATAATACTTACTCTACCTGCATAAGACATTGTTAGAAGCAATATCATATTTATCATAGTTGTCACCATTTAGGTGATTCTTACCGACAACCGACATCCTTTTCTGTAATTGAGTAATAACTTACTCTGCCTGTATAAGACATCATTAGCACTGGACCTATCTATATGAAGGTTACTGGCGACATGCCATCTTGGACCGTCTTCCTGGTATAACGGTGCCCCTTGCAGTGCGGGTAGCTAGTCCCACTGAAGGTCCCGTATACCGATGCCAGTATGTCGGCACCAATCCTTGTTCCCCCTAGGATGAACCAGGTCCGTGGCCTCGGAGTACCGTTCAAGGAACTACCTTGTACACAAGTTGTCCATGATCATGCAAATATATACAACTTATCTATGAAAGAAACATATAATGCATGATAGGAAAAACTAAATACTAAACCACCAATCTCATTCGTATTGCCATCTTACCATCTTGCTTTGAGCTGAGCTCATAATTTCCAACTCCCTAATCTAGGGTCTTAGTGTAATTAACATTCTACATCGACGACGGGATAATAGAATGCTGATTACTCAATCTCTTTTCTGTCACGCCCCGATCCGGGAAATCGTACGTCCTCGCTAGATATCACCGAATCATCGTCCTCGCTGACGCGTGATGCCACCAGCCTGGAGTTGCGCTCGTGCAAGGCAAGATAACATGTTCACATAGTGTTTATCTCAAATTGATAAGTTAAGCAGCGGAAGGAAACAAAGTATAACATAAGAATCTATTTTATTGATAACAAACTGAAGATTACAAAGGCTCTGAATAGTCCAACATATTATGCCAATTGGCTACAACGCTCATGATCTCTCTAGCTCACAAAGGATTACATTGTTCTATACATTATGCCTCTTTATAGCCAACAAGTAGTCTTCGGTCGAACATCTCCATGTTGCAAGTCCGAACGCCTATGCGGTAGCTCCTCTTGAAACGCTAAGGACTCCATGTCTCGGCGCGTCCAAGCCAAGTCCCGTCCCGAGCCAATCATAACCTGAACCTGCACACAAACTAGTGGGGGATTAGTGCTTTCGTCCTCGCTTCGCACTGATCAAGACCCGCTCGCACCCAAACCAAGCACTAAGTAATTTTAGTGGACATGCAACATTATTGGTGATCTTTCTATTTAGCCTTAGGATCAGTTTCATGGCAATATTCGACATAGCAACTTAATATAATTGTGTCCCATATCGTGTTCCTGCAGCAGATACAGTTAGACATAATCTGAACATAAACATAGTGAACGTGCTCATCTCCGTTCCGTTTTGCTTAGCCTGAAATGGTTAGACTTTACATAAGAAAGCATACAATTCACGCAACCAACCATACTTAGCCATATACATAAGGGTTGCAGGTCCTGCGCCTGCACCCAACTCTAATCTCAGCCCACCGGCCCTATCTATATGAAGGTCACGGTGTTTCGTACCGTAATGGACTTGGCATCCTTATGTGTAAGCCTATGATCGCTTCGATACGGGTTGCAAGCCAAATATCCGAAGGATCCCAAACTTACTGATATCATAGCTTATCACAACACTGGCCGGTCGCAAACCGTCCGAATGATGTGCACCATAAATACCATACATAATTTCCACCTAGGACGAACGGTCCCGGTGCCCCGGTCGTAACCGTCCGAGGGAAGCCGCACCCGTGCACGGGCCATCCGAGTCCATTGACCATGCAATACACGCCATAGCATACAAGTCATATCATCCAACCCATCTCACGTTTCATAAACATAAATATATCCATCTCTATCTCAAGTTCCTTCGGCGTTATGCCCCAACACATCCGTATTGATGCACGACGTCCAACGACTTAGACATCTCGAACTCATACTCAACGCGTTCCATTCATAAGTTATTCACATAGCCTAATTCCGTAGTTACTCGGTCAATTCCTAGCTTCCGTGCACGAGGGCACGCTCAGCGCCGTAATCAACGTTCTCGACCTAGTGTTCAATGTTCTCGTAGTCGTGCACGTGATGCACATCTCGATATTGTCTTTCAATGTTCTACCATCACCGCCCTACCGCGACTCGTACACTTGATGCACGTCGCTTCAATTGTTCAATGTTCAATGTTCTATCTTAGTGTTCGACACATACTAGGACCTTTAACCGTTGGAGCCACGCTCGCTAACTTGGCAGCAATATACGCATACATGAATATAATTTATTAGACGTGAAGGAATAGGGAGAGAGAGTCAAGAACCCGTCCACCTTAAGTCGATAAGCCTTGTCGTTTCGTCGAGCTGGAGCGTCTCGATTCCATAACTTAGTTACATAGCTAACTCTCAGACTTAGCCATTCCTTTGAACTACTTGGTTGATTTTGCCTACCGTGCCCATGCCACAGTCCGTTGCAAGGCCACGATTTGGTTTTGCGGACACTTCACTGAATAAGGCAAAATGCCGACCTCTTATCGTCTAACGTAAAAGCATAGCCTGCACACCAGATCAACTAAAATCAGCACTTGCTCAAATGGGACTTATCCTTTGCATCGATTCGATTCATAGATTCCAATCGACTCAAAGCTTACCTTTGGCCAACGTAACTCTTGCATCGATTTCCATCGATACTTCATCGGGTCAACGCAACTCTTCGAGTCAACGACTCATCATAATGCACCGTGCGGAGTGGGGCATTACATATTATACCACTCAAAACAAGGTTCGTCCTCGAACTGAAACCAACACTTAAATCCAAGTGTTTCGCTAGATCGTTTTACGATCTCGTGCTACTATCGTTGGAATCATACAACTTAGTTTGGATCATACACATATTTTAGGCATCCCACCAATATATGCATTTCAGCCAAGCTCAGTTGTAGGATATCGAGACAAACTACAGGCTCAACTTAGATCCTCAAGCACCAGCTATTCCGTACTCGACTTGGTCAGATCTTAGCACATATTCCCAAAATTCTACACCCAAAATTCTACATGCAAACATCTTCGCATATAACTTAATTCAAAACCATAACTTCGATCTCATAAGTTTCTCGCCGGTCATCTAACGCTCGCATTGCATTGAGTCATTGCGCATCCGATCGCAACAATTCTCCGCAACGCCTATTCGCCCAACCGTTTCCTATCTCTCGCACCACTTAAGTCTTTCATCTAGTCGTTCATAATATTTGGCCTTAACGACATGGACTGAGTCCAACATGTCCAACTTTCCTTGCCTACAATCCGTACTTATGCATTGTACGCAACTATTCCAACACGATCCACGTTCTCGAACTTATCTACGTATCAGGTCTGGGGCTACCCCCGCTAGGTAACGTGTCCAGACATCGTGCTTAATCTCTTCCGACACAAGAGGTCAACTTGAGTCTACGATGCTCAAAGGCAACAATTTTCCGACCCAAGGTCTCTTACAATACGCCGATCTCCGATTCTTGATCGAATAGGAATTCCTTACTCAATCTTTGAATCAATCCCAACTAGTTCATTTCGTAACATAGATCGCGCGCTCAACACACATAGCCTAGCCGTTACTCAAATTGATCTACGACACTACTCTTAGGGTCATTCTACTATTCGCTGCTCTCGCGCATTGCAGAACTCTTGCAATCGTCTTACCGCATCACTATGCTAAGTACGTTCCTCAACATCTATTCGATCATCGACCAACCAAGTCTATTTACGTACTCATTCGATCCATCATAAATTTTCTAACCATATTGATCTAGTCGAAGGCTACTCGCTAACTTCTGAAACACGATACTCACTCGCTTAGACTTATCCTCAACATGCACTACATCGTCTATTCGTCCTCGACGAAATTTCTTATGCGACTTCATTGGGTCATCTTATGGGACTTCAATATTCACCTGATTTGGCGGTCAAGTCTTCTAGAGTCATTTGTCCCGAACCTACGCTCGATAATTGAAGATCATCGACGAGGGACAGTTACAACGAACCATGCTATATCCTATCGTCGAGCCAAATCAATTCCTGACAATTCCTATGGAACTTTACCCAATCCGACATAGTTCACCGATCCACAATTTATCTACCCCCGCGCAACTGATGCGCCGTTAACTACTTGAATCACTTATGCATTACCGTCAACTATCTTCGCTAGTCGTATGACATCTACTCGCCTCAAGTCTGAGTTTACCTATTCGTGATCATAGTCCGACACATTCCATACTCATCAAAACCATCCTCGAATAACTTTCGCATCAAACCACAAGTCGAATCCAATTTGTCATGCCTTGTAAGTTTGATCATCTCCGCTGTATGAATAACCATACCAGCGCTCACGCGGAATGATCGTCCTAATTTGACGTGACGCATGTGCGATGCTGGAGTTGTACTCGCATAAGACAAGAATGTCAACAATGTGGTTCTCGAAACAATCAAGCACTTTCGTTTTCATCCAAGTAATATCCATCCACTCTCAAATTCTCGAAGCATTCCTACCGTCATCATCCAAACTGCCATCAACTTAACTTGCATCTTATTCATCCAACAACAATGCTCAACATAATTTTCGTTCATTCGATCAGAGTATCCCCGAGTTATTGCATATCGCCTTTGATACGCCTCAATACCATCGTCGATATGCATAACTTGAACATCTTCGTCTCTCATAAGCTCCAATTCGTTGCAATCACTGTTATCATCCGAACTCGAATACGAATCAAGTCTTGCACACATCAAGATTTATTCCGTTATAACTAACTACCATAATCGCGACACAATTTCCAATTCACATATCCATTCTCATATCCCTAACTCGCACTTCCCGATCGTGCTACCGACTCATCGTGCTAACTCAAATTCATTCGCACGATTTCCTCGTACCAACTCAACTCGTTCCGAATAAGTTTTCGTACTAACTCAATGTAAATTCAACCGGGCCGACTATTTCCTCAACACAATTTGCAACCGAGTTAACTATTCTTCAACACAACATTCCCTCGCTATGCTCAGCCTATCGTTCGACTTACACTTAACGACTCCTCGTCCGACATATCTTCCATAGATATGACTTCGCGCATAATCGTTCAACTCAATTCATCAAGGCATACTTGCATCGACTTCTATCGAGTCACTCCCATTCGAGTCTCGTTGCTACTCCGTCCGTTGAGGACAAACATATCGTAACAATACGATCGTCTCGATGCAATCTATCGCAAGTCACCAACGGCTTAACATAGCTATCGCTAAGTGGTATTCCATATACCACTCAGAATCGAGCCTATCGTTATCGATACAATGCTTCGCTGCATCGATCACACAATTGGTATTGTATATACCACTCGTAATCGAGTTATTACTCGACATCACACTCCGCATAGGTCCGACATCTATCTTCCAACCAACTATCCCGTATGGCGATCATTTTGATCCCAGCTCTAGCGTTCGCTTACTCGAGTTGGCACAACAACTAGACCAACATGCACAATCGTTCGCTCAAGTTTGACATTCATTCAATCTAACCGTACCTTGGCGATCATATCGATCACGCACGCAACATTCGCTTACTCAAAGCTCAACGCAACATTCGGCCAACATAAACGTTCGCCCACTTCGAAACTCGATTCTATGCGGCCAACTTACAAGTTCGCCTACTCAAGTTTGACTTAGCGACCAACTCGATTCGTTACTATCGCATCCGCGATCTTCCAATCTCACTCGTTGCAACTCGTGCAACAATTCACTCTCGATACTTAAGGTCATTGCTCAATCTCATTTAACATATCGCTATTCATCCGCATTGCCATACAACACGCATCCTATCATGTTGACTCGTTGCGCCAATGCAACGAACGATTAACGACTTGCTGCACTCCATGCAACCGACAATACGTAACCGTTCGCATAGCAACATAACACGCATCGCCTCACATATCGACCTGTTGCACTTCGTGCAACCAACAACACATATCTCCTCGCATTTCGTGCGACCAACAACACATAACTTCTCGCATTTCGTGCGATCAACAATACGTATATCATTGCACTTCGTGCAACCAACATCACCATATTCGTTGCACTTCGTACGACCAACATTCCATAACTCGTTGCACTTCGTGCAACCAACGTTCTCCGATGGCACTCGGAGATAGCGTGATAGTCACGACATACTTGTGGCAGACATACGCACTTAATATAGACTTATTGTATGGAACATCCAATGTAGCATCGAGCAGATCCATGCGCCATGCGGTTGCGGAAACAACTTAGAGTCAATTGAATTCGATAGCGAAGCAACTGAGGGTCAAAGAGATTCATGCACGGTCCAGAGGATGGAACCGCTCTGATACTAACTTGTCACGTCCCGATCCGGGAAATCGTACGTCCTCGCTAGATTTCACCGAATCATCGTTCTCGCTGGGACGTGATGCCGTACGAGCCTGGAGTTACGCTCGTGCAAGGCAAGATAACAGGTTCACATAGTGTTTATCTCAAATTGATAACATAAGCAGCGGAAGGAAACAAAGTATAACATAAGAATCTCTTTTATTGATAACAAACTGAAGATTACAAAGGCTCTGAATAGTCCAACATATTATGCCAATTGGCTACAACGCTCATGATCTCTCTAGCTCACAAAGGATTACATTGTTCCATACATTATGTCTCTTTATAGCCAACAAGTAGTCTTCGGTCGAACATCTCCATGTTGCAAGTCCGAACGCCTATGCGGTAGCTCCTCTTGAAACGCTAAGGACTCCATGCCTCGGCGCGTCCAAGCCAAGCCCCGTCCCGAGCCAATCATAACCTGAACTTGCACACAAACTAGTGGGGGATTAGTGCTTTCGTCCTCGCTTCGCACTGATCAAGACCCGCTCGCACCCAAACCAAGCACTAAGTAATTTTAGTGGACATGCAACATTATTGGTGATCTTTCTATTTAGCCTTAGGATCAGTTTCATGGCAATATTCGACATAGCAACTTAATATAATTGTGTCCCATATCGTGTTCCTGCAGCAGATACAGTTAGACATAATCTGAACATAAACATAGTGAACGTGCTCATCTCCGTTTCGTTTTGCTTAGCCTGAAATGGTGACTTTACATAAGAAAGCATACAATTCACGCAACCAACCATACTTAGCCATATACATAAGGGTTGTAGGCCCTGCGCCTGCACCCAACTCTAATCTCAGCCCACTGGCCCTATCTATATGAAGGTCACGGTATTTCGCACCGTAATGGACTTGGCATCCTTATGTGTAAGCCTATGATCGCTTCGATACGGGTTGCTAGCCCAATATCCGAAGGATCCCAAACTTACTGATATCATAGCTTATCACAACACTGGCCGGTCGCAAACCGTCCGAATGATGTGCACCATAAATACCGTACATAATTTCCTCTTAAGACGAACGGTCCCGGTGCCCCGGTCGTAACCGTCCGAGGGAAGCCGTACCCGTGCACGGGCCATCCGAGTGCATTGACCATGCAATACGCGCCATAGCATACAAGTCATATCATCCAATCCATCTCACGTTCCATAAACATAAACATATCCATCTCTATCTCAAGTTCCTTCGGCGTTATGCCCCAACACATCCGTATTGATGCACGACGTCCTACGACTTAGACATCTCGAACTCATACTCAACGCGTTCCATTCATAAGTTATTCACATAGCCTAATTTCGTAGTTACTCGGTCAATTCCTAGCTTCCGTGCACGAGGGCAAGCTCAGCGCCGTAATCAACGTTCTCGACCTAGTGTTCAATGTTCTCGTAGTCGTGCACGTGATGCACATCTCGATATTGTCTTTCAATGTTCTACCATCACCGCCCTACCACGACTCGTACACTTGATGCACGTCGCTTCAATTGTTCAATGTTCAATGTTCTATCTTAGTGTTCGACACATACTAGGACCTTTAACCGTTGGAGCCACGCTCGCTAACTTGGCAGCAACATACGCATACAGGAATATAATTTATTAGACGTGAAGGAATAGGGAGAGAGTCAAGAACCCGCCCACCTTAAGTCGATACGCCTTGTCGTTTCGCCGAGCTGGCGCGGCTGGATTCCATAACTTAGTTACATAGCTAACTCTCAGACTTAGCCATTCCTTTAAACTACTCGGTTAATTTTGCCTACCGTGCCCAAGCCACAGTCCGTTGCAAGGCCACGATTTGGTTTTGCGGACACTTCACTGAATAAGGCAAAATGCCGACCTCTTATCGTCCAGCGTAAAAGCGTAGCATGCACACCAGATCAACTAAAATCAGCACTTGCTCAAATGGGAATTATCCTTTGCATCGATTCGATTCATAGATTTCAATCGACTCAAAGATTACCTTTGGCCAACGTAACTCTTGCATCGATTCGCATCGATACTTCATCGGGTCAACGCAACTCTTCGAGTCAACGACTCATCATAATGCACCGTGTGGAGCGGGGCATTACATTTTCCACCTCTTTGATACCATACATTCTCACGGTCCTACTCAAGCATACTCACTGCCCAGTTCTTGGGACTTAGCATCTGTGTTACCGTCTATTCATCGAGCTGAAGCTCGACATACTCACCGTCCAAGTATTTGGGACTTCTCCACCTGTCACATATTTTATTACAAAATACACAAGCATACAATTCATTGAAATGATTCGAAGCACACGGTTTATAAAATGATTCGCAGCAGCTTTCGGGTCATGTGATTAATTATCTTTCATTATCTTTCTGGGTTACATGTAATATAGCATTCAACAACTCGAAAAGCAACATGGCATACTATCCTTTTATTAAGCGTGAAACTAAAGGATCTTCGAAGGGTTCAACACTACTCACATTCATAAGATGATTTCAGCCATGATCGCATAGCCTTCTGAGCGATCCTTCACATATTTCCAAGTCCAACAAGACTTCATCGACTCAACCATCCATCATAAGGCATCTTGCGGGTCATGACACTACAATATATACCACTCAAAAAAAGTTTCGTCCTCGAAGCTTAAACAAAACTCATTCTCATAACTTCAACTGGATTTATAAAACCTTACAACGATCAACTTGCACCATTCAACATTTCTCAACATATCTCGATTGATTTCAAATGATGTACCATCTCGCCACATCATCTCAATTTGATTCAAAAATTAGTTTACCATCTTTGTTCTTTCCTCCAACACTCGTGCAATTACTTAGCATATGATAATCCTCTCCCGTGGCTTCGTTTGAATTCAGCATACCACTTAGTTGGAATCATACACATATTTTAGGCGTCCAAGAAATATATGTATTTCAACCAAGTTCAGTGATAGAGAAAACGAACGAGCTACATGTATAGCTTCATTTCCGAACATCAACAATTTTTTTTGAGTATCTCGTATAATTCCAACTTGTTTATTCAATATCCAACCAACTAATAACACAATAGATGTTACCAATTCCAACTCGAGTAATTTTACACAACCGATCCAAATTTTTTCAAAGTATTCCTTTCAAGTTCATTGTCATTCATGCCACCAAAGTTGAATAAGCCAATAGCCACCTTTTCTTTCAATACCACGATTCTTATCGATCAACTCATATACCCATTTCGTTCGCATCCATAAACTTTATTTGTAACTTGTAAATTTTCTGTTTATGATCCATCTTTCCAAGTTGTTTCATCATTTGATAATAACAAAATTTTCTATGTACTCAAATATTTCTCACATTGATCAAGTCAACATATTATCATCTCGCATGTGAAACTCTCATTTCCAGCAGTATTAATTCCGAGGGTCATTTCAAAATTGCATTCGCTCTCGACTACATGTACTACCTCATTCCGTCGTTACACTTATTCTCAATTATGATTCGATTATCCATCAATGAATTTATTCCAACTGTCTCAAGGCGACTACCATCAGTGCGCACAGCACAATATGATTCAACCAACCAATTAATCAAACAAGCTCTAACAATTTCCGACTTTTCGAATAAAGGCAACCAAGTACCGAAGCCAACATGATTTGTCATTCTGTCCAACGTTATAACATTGAATTTTTCAATCTTCATTCCATTTCGAAGTTTACTTCCCGACATATCTCACTCGTTCCGACAATACCCACACAAAATCAATAGGGACATCCTAAGGGTCTCCAACAATCAACTTAGCTTTCGGTCAAGTATCTACGGTCAGCTATTCTAAGCTAAACCAGACATCTAGCTAACTCATCTGAGATGGATAGCTATAGGAACATATCTATCTCTGAGCTTAGAGGCAACCAATTCTTATCATAGGGACTCTATCTTATCTCAGGGACAATATATGATCCGACCAACTTAAGGGACATGGGACCACCACCCCAATCTTATGAACTTATTTCCAAACTCGAACAACTGAAATATCTTAGCCAACAATCTGGAACTTAGGCAACCAACCGACAATCTAGGGTCAAGTCACTCTATCCGTACTCATCCTCGAATTATACCCAACAAATTATTCTAGACTTACCCACAACCGACAAAATCTATCCAATAATTCTTATGGGTCAATCTCGAAACCATCATATAAATCTCTATTAATCGAACATCCAAATATTCAGTTTTCATTTGCATAGACGCAGCATCACCTGCTCAATTCGACTTATATCCTCACATCGTATTCAAATTGCGTCTATTCAATCGGACTAACTATTCCGAATCATATTCCAACATTACTACTTCAATAGTCTGTCATTTATGATTTCTTTCCTTCGGTCTTTTCGCGACATATTAAATTTTTACATTTTAGATCATCTGTACGGTCTGTACTCTTTAACCAATAAAATAGACAACTATATAATCGTGTTTCTTCCGAAGGTATCCTTTATGAATTTTTGCTAGCACCAAACACGGTCATCTCTTAGCAATTCACGTCAACCATCAATATTCGTTTTGCGTCATCTCCTTGTGATTCTATAAGAAGATTTACTATTAATACACCGATCCAATCTCTATGGCACCATCATGTAGCATTCGTATCTCGGTCATCTAGTTGAATATGACATAACTCATTAGCTAAGTCACAATCCCACAATTTTATATCCCACCCAAACTCGTTATTCATGCAATAACATCCACCGACAGGGTCTATTACATATTGCTGCATCTCGATACTTATTTGTATTGCAGCCATCAGAGTCTCATAAGGGACATCTACTCTTTCATGCTTCAAGGGACAAGTGCTTATGCTTTATGCCTCAAAATAATCAAGAGTCATAACTTGTCAATTCGGGACACATCTAGTTCTCTCATGCGCAACTCCATATGTGCAAAAGCCATCTATTTCCTCAAGTCCATTCTCTACCTTGGGTCGCTGATGCAACTTTCTGCATCTTCTGAATTATTCGCAACATTCAATAAGCGTCTAACATCGCCATCAATTGTTGATGCCCAATATGCAATTACATCTACTCAATTCCAATATCGTTCTACATTCAGTCTATATATTTGTCCTCCCAATATCATTTGATAGCAATATCCTGCTATCGTTACTGAGCCTACAATCCTTTTACCCAACTGATTCAACTCATCGCTTGAATCTATAATTCGTACCATTCCCAACCAAGACATTCATTTCATATCCTCAATTTTCTCATTTCCCAACATAATGCTAACTATCAGAGTCTAGCAACGGTTCATCCAAACTCATAAAAAATCTCACAACGAGTTATTCGAACTTAATTATCAAGGGACACACTTAGCCATCATGTATCAATCGTAATTCCAGCTACGACTCGATACTACCCAATACCTTACAGGTAAGGCATCACTATGCTATGAACAGGGTTAAGGGACATGTTATCACTAAGAGTGTAGAGCCATATACCACTCAGAGCTCAAGCCATTTCCGGCACAACATTCCTCTATCGCACTAAGCCAACGTCCATTCTGGACTATCCATCATGCAGTGGCTCTACTGACCACAAATACCAACTAATTCTTTCGCATCCGCATTTGAACATAACCAAGCCAATACACATAAGCCAACTCGAAGATTTCTGTCAATTCCCATTCACTGAAGTCATTCTCATTTCCTTTCCAACATACCATGCCATCACCTACTGTTGATTGCCACATAACAACCGACTTCTATGAATCGCACATTTAAGAAATCAAGCAAACAATACCAACTTATTATAGCATCGCATCATTGTTATTCGTTTTGGTATCATTAAGAATTCATTAAAGCACACATATCATATCCCACATATTTAGACTTATTGTATGGAACATCCAGTGAGCGGTCAGGAGAATCAACAAACTTTCATTCAATGGAGCAACTTAGAATAATTTGAAAGCAACACTGAATAATCGCGGAAGTACTTTGAGTCATCGTAGAGGCAACTTTGATTTCATCGCGGAAACAACTTTGAGTAATCGCGGAAGCAACGTTTGAGTCATTGCAAAAGTAGCTTTGAATCATCGTAGTAGCAACTTTGAGTTGAAGCAAATCGAATAAGAATCCAAGGACATAAAGCCGTGCTCTGATACCATTATGTCACGTCCCGATTCCGAAGGATCGAAAATTAGCCACTGGGTGTGATGTCGTACATGCACTTGTACAAGGCAAAACTATTACAGTTTTTGATATTTCTCAGAAAACAACGACAACGCAGCAACACCAAGCAGATAAATTGAAGTTACAACAAGATATGAAAAAATGTATCTCTTTATTGATAATTGTAATAGATTACAAGACTTGCAGCTGAATACAGAGTTTACAACAGATTACAATACTTTTGAATTGCCAACTGAGTATACACTTGCCATTTAGGTTTACTGCCGAACATGCCGATTTTGCTTACAATCTCACTGGTTCATCTGAGTTACACTATTCCATACATTATGTCCCATATAACAGAAGATATCGTCTTGTAAGAAGAGCTTATGCGCACCCATCCGATTTATCAATGTCAAGCACTGATTAAACTATTCCCCCCATGCACGAGCACCTATAATAATGTCCACAAACGTGTGTCAGTACATTATCTATGTACTGGCGAGCGGTGCTGGCCCAACTCACCTAAGAAGACAATACTAAGTAATCATGTTATAGAACATTATTAAAAGTGGTCTTTCTCGTTGCCTTAGGGTCGATTAGCAGTTCATATCTGACAGAAGTAAAGCATGCATTTATTCATAGCCAACATAATTTAAAGTAATATGGTATCACCCTTTGGTGATTACTTACCCACGGTCGTATAGCCATCCATGTACATTTATAATACTTACTCTTCCTGCATAAGACATTGTTAGAAACAATATCATATTTATCATAGTTGTCACCATTTATGTGATTCTTACCGACAGCCGACATCCTTCCCTGTAATTGAGTAATAACTTACTCTGCCTGCATAAGACATCATTAGCACTGGACCTGTCTATATGAAGGTCACTGGCGACACACCATCTTGGACCGTCTTCCTGGTATAACGGCGACCCTTGCAGTGCGGGTAGCTAGCCCCACTGAAGGTCCCGTATACCGATGCCAGTACGTCGGCACCAATCCTTGTTCCCCCTAGGATGAACCGGGTCCGTGGCCTTGGAGTACTGTTCAAGGAACTACCTTGTGCATAAGTTGTCCATGACCATGCAAATATATACAACTTATCTATGAAAGAAACATATAATGCATGATAGGAAAACTAAATAATAAACCACCAATCTCATTCGTATTGCAATCTTACCATCTTGCCTTGAGCTGAGCTCATAATTTTCAACTTCCTAATCCAGGGTCTTAGTATAATCAACATTCTACATCGGTGACGGGATAATAGAATGCTGATTACTCGATCTCTTTTCCACCTCTTTGATATCATACATTCTCACGGTCATACTCAAGCATACTCACTGCCGAGTTCTTGGGACTTAGCATCTGTGTTACCGTCTATTCATCGAGCTGAAGCTCGACATACTTACCACCCAAGTATTTGGGACTTCTCCTCCACCGGTCATGTATTTCATTGCAAAGCACGCAAGCATACAATTCATTGAAATGATTCGAAGCACACAGTTTATAAAATGATTCGCAACAACTTTCGGGTCATGTGATTAATTATCTTTCATTATATTTCTGGGTTGCATGCAATATAACATTTAGCAACTCGACGAGCAACATGGCATACTATTATTTTATTAAACGTGAAGCTAAAGGATCTTCGAAGGGTTCAACACTACTCACATTCATAAGACGATTTCCACTATGATCGCATAGCCTTCTGAGCGATCCTTCGCATATTTTCAAGTCCAACAAGGGTTCATCGAACCAACCATCCATCACAAGGCATCTTGCGGGTCGGGGCACTACATGTAGTGCCCACGCGGGAACTCGCATGGGAAAGACACAAAATCCCCTGATGCGTACGTACGAAGTTCAAAGTGCATCATCAAAGTGCCACTTTGTGCCCACGTTCGAGTCCGAGTCGCTAGGCCCCTTCGGAGCCTAGTTCCAAGGAAAAATTTCCAAGAAATGGGTGACAAAAACACAAATGTTCCTTGGAGGTCTTGAACCTTGTTCTCTAGTAAAACACCTTCTCACACCAACCATGTGTGCAAAACAATAAAATAATCTTATATTGAAATACACTTGGGGTTGCCACATGGATGTGACACAATTTCTAGAAACTAAGTTCAAAAAACCCCAACAAGTTGTTGGTGACCGGTGACAATCGAGGGTCCGAGATATGAATGCCCTTTTTTGTCGGTAGAGAGATGGATTCGTGCAACGATATAATTTTTCTTCGTTAAATATACTTCAAATGCGTGCTGGAGTAGATTTGAGCAGGATTGCCCTAGTACCATGCAGGGGTTTGTTTGTAGATATAATATATTCTAATAAATTACATAGGTGATGTGGATACTTTAGAATAATGATTCTATCATTCTAGGGTTTTAGATCTAAGGTTTAGGGTTCTCTTCTTGAGGTGATTGGCTTGATTCTATCATTCTAGGGTCTAGATCCAGTGTTCAGGATTCTAGTCCTGAGATAATTGAATTGATTAGATTGGAAACAACCGTCTCAGATTGCTATTTTTTTATATATGTTCGTTTTAACTTTTAACTTTTGCAACTATACCAAAACTCTAGAGCGGTGATGTGAGTTGAGATTCCACAGGTTGAATGTCTTTTTTATGGATACAGAGCTCGATTTGTGCAGCGGTGTAAAATTTTGTAAAGTCCGTGTAAAATGCATTGCTCTGTCTTTGCTTGAGAACAACCATTCAACCCAAATCGGCTTGTCAGTTTTGTATTGTTATACGGAGAGATACAAGCTTGAACAATATACATAGAGATAACTACACTTTAACAAATATGTTCTTGCAAATAACCTAGGATTCTAGGAAACATTGACACTCTAAAAGAAATATAATATTGGGGTTTCGTTTTTTGATTTTTCTTCTTCTTGAAGTGATTGAATTTATTAGATCTCAACAAAGATTTTCATTTAGTTTTTTGGAAGTCCCTGCTGCCGCCACATCAAACATTGGAGTTGTGACGATGATTGATATTTATACATTTATACTACTCTAATATGCCCACATGTCCCATGTCCATTTTATTGTAGAGAACTGGATTTGCGTAGCAATACATTTTTTATAAAATATGTTTAGATGCATGCCAATGAGATTTCCATGAGTTGCTCTGGTACCAACAAAGTGTTTGTTTGATAATTATTGACAATATTGTATTTCTATACGAAGAACATCTAGGTTGCACTGTTACTCCTTCATAGGACCACATCTGTGTCTGAGTTCGACACACATACGAGACAAAAAGCACCTGAAAATGGTTGAAGTTTTTCCGCATGTTTGTAATTGTGTCAAACATAATCATGGTTGTAGATGTCGGCCGCAATGCCTAGGGCTGTAAAGCGATTCAAACAGTTCGCGTACGGCTCACGTCAAGTTCGAAGCTCGTTCGTGGGCAGGTCGATATCGAGCTTGATCGATTTTTTTGTTCGAAATAGTATTCGAACCGAGTTCGATCCACAGTTCTAAAAGGCAGTCTAGGCGGCCGCCTAGGCGCTAGGCCCCTGGTGCCCGTCCGATGTCCGCCTAGGCATCCGTCTAGACTCCCCGACGTCCGACTATGCATGTTTTGGGAATTTATGTTCTTTTTCTGCAATTTTCAGTAGATATTTTGGATTTTTATTTATTTATTCTTGAACCGCCTAGATCTAGGTGACCGCCTAGGCAGGCTAGACGTTAGGCGGTGGGTGTCCGACCGACTAGCGTCTAGCGCTTTTCACAACCTTGGTTCGATCAAGGTTGTTTGACTCGATTTTGTTCGCGAATGGGCTTGAACTCAGCTCGATTTCTCGTATTAGGACCTTTTTTAGTATATGATATATATTTTTATGGATGTGTATAAATTGTCTTAGAAATTTTACTCTTTTTTTGTTATTTATATGATGGTAAATTTATGATGTAAAGAGCATAAATAATTCAACAAAGAGGTTTTTAAGACTTGAGAGTAACTGTACAACAAGTTTAATGTGGCTTTGGTTCGGTCTTGACTCGGGCTCGATTCGTGTTCGTCTGAGCTCGTGAGCTAAATCGAGTCGAACTCGATCATTTCGAGCCTCTAATCGAACCGAGTTCAAACACCATTTTTAAGCTCGACCTTAAGTTCGGCTCGAATGGAGCTCGTTCAATAATTTAGTCGAACCGAGTTCGAACACACTTTGTTCGAGTTCGTTCGTTCGATTTTCAGTCCTAGCTATGCCATATTAACACAACATAATTTTACAAAAGATATTGTTTATGTCGTTTTACAATTTGTTGGTCGGCAAATTTGGCCCAAACCAATTTGTCGGTGATACAATTTTTTTCAAATGTTGATCGATATTTGATTTAATCAGATTTTGAATTTTTTTCCTTCTTTTCAATAAAGGGTTTTAAGTTCTAAATTACTTAGTCTTTTAAAGTATTCTTAAATCACTTGGACTTTTATATTACTTGTATATTCATGTGCTAAATTATTTAGAGTCTTAAATTAATTTAACTTCTAAATCATATTATTTAGACTCTTAAATCACTTGATACAATTTAATTTTAGTAGCTTTTTTTTATTTGTACTTAGTTTTTAAACTTAGCTAGTGTGTACATATATGATATTTCAAAACTCAATTCAACATGAATCGGGCATCTACAACCTTGAACATAGTTGAGATATGATAAAATAACAATCCTTAGTGGCGAATCATCTACAAAACTTTTTTGGACCTAGTTACTACACAGTATATATTTTATGAAGATCTGCATTTAAAATGTATGTAGATATGCTTCCGGTCTAGAACTTTTTGGAATCTAGTTAAACATGCATAGATATACATATTAAAAGATTTAATTTGTTAAATATGTATATAGATGTGCTTTCATGAGTATATGCAACCATGTCCATGCCTTATTCATAATTTTTCTAAAAAATAGCTTTATTTTGAATATGTATCGTACCCATATCCTAAACTAAACTGTGTTAATGTCTAGGGCATCTAGGCAACTCAAAAGCCCAAAAGACGGTACAAGATTGAACCATATACTTATATACATATAAATAACAACAACGAAAACAAAAATATTCATGTTTCACAAAGATAACTACCATCTAATATGGTTTGGTGTAAAATTTTGTTGTCTTAGAGGAAAGTCACCAGCTTGCAGCAACTTTTTTTAGGATTCAGTGTCTGACATTCAAGTGCCTGTTTATAGCTAATTTGGATACCTTAGATTTAAATTGGAGTATAGTCCTTTTACTGAAATGTTCATATAATTTGGGATAGATTATACTTGCTATTTTTAAATCGTAGTATCTATCTGGATACTGGGAAGTCATGGCTTAATTTTTGTCATGTTGCTCAATGCAATTAGCTACTAGTAATCCTATGTCACTTGTGCTCATCCGGACCTTTTCTGTTCGAGGGCGTGCCTTAGTTTTGTACGAGCTTAAATTGAATGTCATAAAAGGTTAGACTGCCTACCTGTCAACTGGACTTCTAGGTTTATGATAGTGTCTTCTCTTGCTTATAGTTACCTTGGGCTGTGAAGTTGGCACTGGCATGGCTGGTTTGATGTCATGTGGGTGGTCATAATGCCTTTCTCAATTATTTTGTGGAGCTTTCTCATGCTCTAGAGACTGTATAGACTATAGCGACGCCACTCTAACCGCAGATGGTTTGTTGGTGATGATGAGCATGTAGATATTTTGACAGGGAAGGTGTGACAAGGATTGTGATAAGGGCCGTAATTCAGTTCAGGGTTGATTTTGCCTTTGTGAAATTTCTCAGTGTGCAAGTTCCGGTTCACATAATTTGGATGAACTGTTTGATCTATAAGTGTTACCACAGCCATTCAACGAGATTGGACTTTCTAAGGATATTCTTAATGGGGTTTCATTTGGAATCTCATTGTTACGTACTTATGAGCTGCTTTTCATTTTCAGATACTTTTTCTTTATAGTTTTTGGTACTGTTTTTTTAAGCAGTTCAGATAGGTTAATTGGACCGTAGAATTTTGAGTGTTAGTATGAAGCGTTGAAGCTATTTAGATCATTTGGTGTCATGCAGATTTGATTTTGGTCATTCGTTCAATTTCAAGTGAATATGCACATTGTTCTTCTCGACATATCATTTATTTCGAAGTTCTATTTCAAAATTTGTGTTAAGTGTTATATTAGAGTTATTAGTTAATGGACTTTAGTCCCACATTGCCTAGAATAATAGGAGAGGGGGCTAGCATCTCTTATACATATGTAGTCTATCATCAATAATAGATCATCTTATTATTTCCAACTCTACATGGTATCAGAGCCAAAATTCTAACCGTCATCCACCACCCTCTCTCTCTCCACAAAATCCTAAACCCTAGCCGCCAAACTCCTTCCCTGCCGTTGCCCCACCGACCTGCTGCCCCCCCGTCAGCCCCCCTCTGCCGATCTGCTGCCCCCCTGTCAGCCCCCTTCTGCCGATCTGCTGCCCCCCTGTCAGCCCCCCCTCCCGTCGACCCTGCTGCCCCCCCTCTCAAAACCCTGACCCTAACCCTAACCCTTTCCTCCTTATACCAGCCGCCACCCAATTTCTCCAAACCCTAATTTAGTTTAAAAAAAAATTGTTGTTGGGATTCTCAGAGGGTAAACATGTTTGTTTGCTGGAACTTCTGACCCTCAATGATTATTTCGAAAATTTAACAAAAACACACATATGGTTTGTTGTGTATGAATCTTTGTTTTTTTCCTTGATCTTCACACCAGGATCTAACAGAGGTTAACATGGGTTATCTCTCTATCCTGGCTTGTGATTCACACTCTCTGCTTCCTATGCGCGTGTGCCGGTTCTGGCTCCGTTTTTAGCGCATTGGCAGAGTTGCTGTGTTTATCAAGTTGGAAAGAACAAATCGACAGTCAAATCAAGAACTCTGACAGATGACAGACTCTACGACGAATAGCAGTGCCACAGATACTAGTGCCAGCAACACACTAGAGGGCACTAGCACGACGATTTCCTCCATTCGACTTGTCGATCGATGGTTGGAAGGACCAGAGGGCTACTCGACATGGAGAAAGAAGGTCGAGAAGACACTTCGAGGAATATGGTTGTCCAAACATCTGACTGACAACCCTCCAGCAGAAGATGATCCCATCTTTGAGCAATGGGAGACAGATGACAGTCGACTGTTTACACAGTTGATGTATTCCATGGAACCATCGGTAGAAGACATGGTTCAAAATACGGACTCCGTGAAGGAGTTATGGAAGGTACTTGCGGTGGCGTTTGATGGTAAACGCGATTTGTCTCGTATCTATGACTCGTTCGTTGGTGTATACCGAGCAAATCAATGAGACAAATCTCATAAAGACAATTTTCGAGCCTTTAAGGCTATGACAGATGAGATCGACCGCGTATTACCTCTTACGTCGAATATTAATGAAGCAAGGGCTCAACGTGAGCAGCTTCATGTCATGGCTTATCTTGCCTCTCTTCGTCCTGATGCAGACTCTGCTCGCTCTCAGATTATTGCTGGATTTGATGTAACGTCCCTGTTGGAAGCACACTATCGTATCCTTCGGGCAGCAAAAGTAGTTTATACCACTCCGGGTGATACTCCTGCTGATCGCTCTGCTCTTAGTGCAGCTCGTACAAGATTTCGTGGTGGCCGACGTGGTGGTCGAAATGCTGGTCGAGATGGAGGACGTGGCAATGGCGGTCGTGATGGAGGAAGACCGCACACTTGCTTTAACTGTGGTTAGCTTGGCCATTTCTATTGGCAAAATCACATGCTGCTAATATCACGATTGATGCTCCTGATGATGGTGTCTGATCTATTCAGATGACTTCGGACTCATATACAGAGTTCCTTGATTTACAGGCTCAACGTCGTGGTGAAGCTTCTACGTTTGGATCCACAGCCGGATACTCAGCCGCATGCATAGTGAAACCCAAGCAGTGGATAATTGACTCTGGTGCGTCCTCTCACATGACTGGTGACGCAGGTATGTTACATGATTATGTACCTGTACGTCGTGTTTCTGGCATTACTGTTGCCAATGGAGGTTCCCTGACAGTCCGAGGCCGTAGAATTGCCAGTCTTTCTTTCGGACTGTCACTCAATTCTGTATTACACCTGGAAACCCGTTCAGTTTAATTTCTATTAGTCAAATTACTCATGAACTGTATTGCTCGGTAACCTTTTTTTCTTATGGTTGTGTTTTTCAGGACCTGAAAACTGGAAAGACTATCGGTAAGGGACATGTGGCTGGAGGCTTGTACCTGTTTGACACAACTTCTTCTGTTGTCTGTGCCGGCATGAAACTCGATCCTTTCGAGTTACATTATCAATTAGGCCATCCATCATCCCAAGCTCTCCAGAAAATGTACCCATCTTTAGATATCCCCGCTTCTTTTCATTGTGAGCCATATAGTTTAGCTAAGCATCACCGAGTTTCCTATCCTATGAGTCAAAATAAAATTGCTTCCGCTCCTTTTGAGTTGGTGCATTCTGATGTATGGGGACCTTGTCCGATTGAATCAGTAATGGATTTTAAGTACTTTGTTACTTTTGTTGATGATTACTCACGTGTCACTTTTGTTTATCTAATGAAAAATTATTCTGAATTGTTTAACATTTGGTGCAACTTTTATGCCGAAATAAAAACACAATTTGGTATTCCAATCAAAAATTTTCGGAGTGACAATGGTCGTGAGTATTTATCTCGTGATCTCGATAGACATCTGGTCCGCAATGACATCATCCACCAAACCTCTTGTGCGTACATACCACAACAAAATGGTGTGGCCGAATGCAAGAATCGCCATCTCTTGGAAACAATACGTGCTCTTATGTTTTAAGCACGTACTCCAAGCGATTTTGGTCGGATACGGTTCTTACTGCTTGTTATCTTATTAACTGCATGCCATCGTCAGTTTTCAATGGTAGCACTTCCTTTTCTAGGCTTTTTTTTCGGACGAAGCTATTTCCTCTGCTTCTCAGAATCTTTAGCTGCTTATGCTATGTTCGGGATACCCGACCAACCCTTTCTAAATTAGATCCTAAGGTAATACAATATATTTTTCTTGGGTATCCTAAAGATCAGAAAGGGTATCGATGTTATTTTCCTGTCTTGAAGAGATATTTTTTTCACTGGGGATGTTACTTTTGTAGAAACTGAATTTTCTCCACTCCCACAATCAACTGGTCCGGCTCCCCTAGTCTATCCAGAAGAAAACTTTTTATTATTTCTCAAACACAACAGTCTCCGGTACGGTTGCCCTCCCTTACCGAGCCAGTATTCCAGGCCGATGGTCCACATACACCGATTCAGCCAGTGCCGACATCGTCCACTGAATCCTCCTCCTCCGGTTCCACAAGCAGCTCCAGCTCCAATGAGTTGTTTCCACCTGTTCTACCAGCAGCTCCACCAGTTCCTCCAGCAGCTCCACCAGTTCCGCCAGCAACTCCGGCGGTTCCGCCTCCAGAACGTCCTCGTCATGCCTGTCGTGATTATCCCTTGTATGTTGACAGCTACAAAGGACTTACCAGTCACACTCAGTCTCTGGTGGCTACTATTGATAGGATTCAGATCCCCAAGACCGCTGAGGAGGGTCTCAGACATCCTGGTTGGCGTGCTGCTATGAACGAGAAGATGAAAGCTCTCAGAAAAAATCACACTTGGGACTTGGTCGACTTACCCACTGGTAAACTGGCAGTAGGTTGCAAATGGGTATTCACAATCAAGGTGAAATCAGATGGCTCTCTTGATCGACTGAAGGTTCGTCTGGTGGCCAAAGGATACTCTCAAACCTATGGTGAGGATTACTTCGAGACCTTCTCTCCTGTGGCCAAAATGACGTATGTTCGTGTCTTCATGGCCTTGGCCGTTCGCTATGACTGGCCGTTACTTCAACTTGATATAAAGAATGTTTTTCTCCACGGAAATCTTGATGAAGAGGTATATGTGATGCAACCTCCTGGGTTCGTTGCAAGGGAGGGTAAGGTGTTTCATCTGAGGAAGGCCTTCTATCGTCTGAAACAATCACCTCGTGCATGGTTTGGTCGATTTACACATGTTGTTACTCAATTTGGCATGTGTCAATCAAAGAAGGACCATTCAATCTTCTATCGACACATCTGCTGGAAGAATACTCCTTGATGTCTACGTTGATGATATTGTAATCACGGGAGACGACAGCCAAGGTATTGCAGGCTTCAAGAAGTTTCTAGGAGAACAATTTCAAACCAAGGATATGAGATCCTTGAACTATTTCTTGGACATTGAGGTCACACGGGGTAAGCGAGACATTGTATTGTCTCAAAGAAAGTATGTGCTGGACATACTAAATGATGCAGGCATGATGCAAGCAAAGAAAGCAACCTCACCTATGGATCCAGGGGAGAAGTTACTTCCAGACGAAGGGGTCTTGATGACCAATCCAAATCAGTATCGTCGAGTAGTTGGAAAACTCAACTACTTGGCGGTCATGACTCGTTCAGACATTTCTTTTACAGTGAGTGTTGCAAGTAGATTTATGACTTCTCCAAGAGTTCCACACTGGCAGACAGTTCTCAGAATTCTGTGTTATCTAGTAAAGAATTCAGTAAAACGAATTCGAATGGAGAATAATGGACACACTCGCATTGAGTGTTTTACTGATACTGACTGGAGAGCAAGTCTGACAGATAGACGATCTACATCTGGCTATTCAGTATTTATTGGCAGAAATCTAGTGTCATGGAAGAGCAAAAAATAAAGTGTGATAGCACGCTCATGCTCAGAAGCAGAATATCGAGTTGTTGCTCATGGCACGTCAGAGATATTATATATAAAGCATCTCCTACAAGAACTGGGAAGAAGAAGCAGGGTCTCATGCGGCAGACCTATGGTGTGATAACCAATCTGCTATTCACATTGCCACCAATCCAGTATATCATGAATGGACGAAGCATATTGAAATTGACATCCACTTTGTTCGTGATGAATATACAAAGGGAGTGATAAAGTTTCAACATGTGAGGACCGGCGACCATATAGCTGATATCTTCACAAAGCCTCTTTTTGGTTCTCGGGTTCAATTTCTATGTAACAAGCTGGACATGATTGACATCTATGCTCCAGCTTGAGGGAGGGTGTTAAGTGTTATATTAGAGTTATTAGTTAATGGACTTTAGTCCCACATTGCTTAGAATAATAGGAGAGGGGGCTAGCCTCTCCTATATATATGTAGTCTCTTATCAATAATAGATCATCCTATTATTTCCAATTCTACAATTTGAAACAATATTGCAATGTCCTTGTAAATTGGCTTTTTTGTGCTGATCCTCTTTGGAGACCATTTGTTTTTATGTGAGTGGTATCATAGGTTAGATTGCTACTGGGATTTGATGACCTCTATGGAATTGATTAGGATTATTTTGTAAATAATTTATTATCAGTGTTGGTTATATTTGTTTTTCATTTAGGGCCCGTTTGGTAAACCGTATTTGAAGGTGGAATTTGGATTTTTATGGATTTGGAGACAAATTCATGGAATCCTATGTTTGGTTGGAGATGGATTTGGATATGGAAAGTATGACAAAATCCAAAATTTGGATTTGGTTGGATTTTGGAGGAAAAAATAATTATTCTTTAATAATTTCATTAAAATATTTATTATTTAATAATTTTGTTAAAAATTAGTAAATTAAAAATTAGTTAATCTTTAATAATTTCGTTAAAAATTAGTTAATTAGTTAATTTCGTTATAATCATAATTAATAATTTATTAGTATTATTATAATATTAATTAATAATATTTTATTATTTAGTTAATAATCATAATTTACTAGTATTATTATATTATTATTATTATAATATTAATTAATAATTTATTAGTATTATTATAATATTAATTAATAATCATGTCCTATGTTTAGTATTATTAATTAAAAAATTGGTTAATTAGTTAATTTTGTTATACTCATATTAATAATTTATTAGTATTATTATAATATTAATTAATAATTTGTTAATAACTATTTTATTATAATCTTAATTAATAATATTTTAATCACAATTAGAATCATATTTTATAATAATTTAATTAATAATTTACTAATCATAATAATATTAATTTATAATTACTATTTTTAAAATATTTAATTTATAGTTAATTAATCGTTAATTATTAATTATTAATCAATAATTATAAGTTATAATTATTAATCGTTAATAAAAAATTATCGATTGTTAATTATTAATTATTAATCGTTAATTATAATTTATAGTTATTAATTATTAATTATTAATCGTTAATTATTAATTATTAATCTTTAATTATTAATTGTTATTTATTTAAAAATTAACTAATCATTAATTATTAATTTTATAATTAATAATAACTAATCGTCAATTATTAATTACTAATTGTTAATTACTAATCATTAATTATTAATTTTATAAATAATAATAACTATAATTAATCATAATTAATTAATAGCTTAATTATTGATCATGACTATAATTTAATTATTAATCATAAAACCAAATCCTATGTTTGGTTGGAGTTGGATTTGAATAGTAAAATCCATGATTTGGATTTGGAGGATTTCCAAATCCAATCCAAATAGTAAAATCCCGTTACCAAACAAGCCCTATACTGGATCCGGTGGTTTGTAATTTTAGATGAGATGTTATCACTTGGCCTAAGGCAGTATAAATATCTAGAATTCATATTGTTAATATGAAAATATTGGCGCAAATAAAGTGTCTTGTTGATTTTGATTTTAATGTACCACATTGTATTTTGTTTTGCGTTCTCGCTGGTTGTGTTGCACGAGTATAGGCATGGATATGGATAAGGACACGATATGGATACGGAATACATACATTTCAGAATGGATACAATATGCAGTCACCTATGTTACACGAACTTGGGTACGGACACCATTTTCCTGTGTCCGTGCAACATAGCTGGCTGGTATCCTTACACCTAGATTTGGACTTAGTGATATACTTTTTGTTGTCTGATATTGATTGTTCTATGAAAAAAAAATCAATGGATGAAAACCTTTTAGGTTTTTGTATGAGCAAAGTTTTGCAAGCAGTGGGTTGAGTAGGTCAAATACATGCTGAAAAGTTACAAATTTCGAGATATAGTCACAGTTGGGTTTTTTGAGTTTTGACTAATAGTTGCATTATTTTGTTAGATTGGTGCAGGACAAAAAAAGGAGAAGCACCTGCGAAAGCCTGAGGTGGGCCATTTTAGAGCTCAAGGAGTACCACTGATGAGGAAGCTGAGAGAATTCCCGGTTACGGAAGATGCTCTTCTTCCTGTTGGTACTACCATAAGCGTTCGCCATTTTGTTCCAGGCCAGTATGTAGATGTCACCGGAATTACACGGGGTAAAGGTTTTCAGGTAATTATATGCTTACTTTACCATCATATACTTTTTTTTTTCCTTTTTTTCTGAATGCATAGCTCAATTTTGATCATTTTACAACCTATAAACAAATGTACGTGTTGAACTATGCGATGCTAGATTTTACTTGCATATCTTCTACTATATAAAGAGGCTTCAAAACGGCTTACAAGTGAGCCGTCTAAGCGAATATCATCAACCATTTAAATAAATTTAAAAAATAATAATAAATAACTACCTAAATACTCCACTAATTATTTAAAAAAAAATTAACTAAGTATTTAACTATCTAATATGATATATTTATAACTAAATAGTCTAACTCAAGTGGTTAAGGTAGGAAGTATTTTTCTTGGTTGCTTGAGTTCGAATCCTAGGTTTGATAATTTTTTATAATAAATTTATATTTAATTTATTTTAACATTTTTCTCACACATGCATTTGCATGTGCACGTTACTAGTGATATATTTAAGTATCCTATTAAGCTGAAAGGAGAAACTTACGGGAGGGATACAGGAAATCCAATGTTGAGAGCTTGCACTTTAGATGAAAGTTAACATCTCATATTTTGGGTTCAACTAGACTTCTAATTATCTTGGCCCTTCTTGCTTATAGGAGTGTACCAATTACCAAGGTGCATGAGGTGTGATCATCTTAATTTCTTGTGCTGATATGCTTTTTCTATATAAGACTGGTGGGTAGTAAATGCCTTTTGACACCTAAAGGTTGTACTAAATTATAATTTCCAACTAGTAAGTTCCTTCTCTAGGTGGTCAAAATATGTTGAGAATCAAATACCAAGTCCAATCCACCACCTTCAAGAATAGAATACGATAGCCTCAGAAATGATAGACATTTTAAGTTTAAATATTAAAGTTTGATTAAAACTTCTAGCTGTTTGCAAATGCAGTTTTCTGCAAGCAGATATGTTTAGGAAGAAAATAATCTCAGTGGCTGCTAACATCTCTAATATGATACTTGTTACTTAGCTGGATTAAGAAACTATTATGGTATATCAATATTACTAACAACTTGCCGTTACCACTAAGAATAAAAGAGGATACATTTTGTGGGTTGTTATTCGTTCCATTGTTATTGTTCAGGTAACAATTACATAATATATTATTTTCTCATGAGATTCCATGTTTGGTTTCAAACTCCCGCAGCCATTGTCTAGAACTCAACAGACTATACCCAGCAAAATTAGGATCAATTATATGACCTTTAAAACCTGAATCTATGTTGGTCCATAGATGCACTAACAGCAATTAGTTTTTGTGACAGTGGCTACTCTATAGATGCAAATCAATGTAACATGTGTTCTACAACAACAACGACAAAGACGACGACAACAACGGACAAGCATTTATCCCAAATTTCTGGGGTTGGCTGTTCTGATTGACAAATAGTGTCATAAAATAAAATTAAACTACTCATCGTGGTTACTGAATCTGAACTGTACAGGGCAGTTAGAAAATTATATTATAATCATGTTTTGATTGTGAAACATAATAACACCATGTTTCCTAATCATAATCGACTAGCACCAAGACCGTCTTGTACAATAGAATATTGGAGCCTTGAAGGAGTGTCTGAGAGCGTCAAAAATTTGTTGAAGTGTCTTAAATAATAATATATATGGACTGTATAAAGACTCCTGAGAAGTCTGTTCGAGGATGCAACTCCATGCCAAAAGATTTTGTGCTACATGGGCTTATCAACGATGTAATACCCTTCTTTGGGCAGGTAGACGAAGATGGCCATCCCGTTGAATGGACTGATAACCAAGAAGAGACTGCCCTCGTTCGTGGCTAGTTGACTGGTACTTACTCAATCACTAGATAGAATGATGCAGCCACCTACTACTGCAATTCCTTTGAAGCTGCATGGTTCTGAACTATACATAGTCTAGCAGAAGGGGGCTCATAAGGATTTGGAGCTCTGGGTTCCTTTGTAGAGTAGGCTGTGTAGAAAGTCAGATGCTACTGGTGTATTCCCCTACGAGGTTCCCTAAGAAAATGACAAAATCCATTGCTTATTGTTTTGTAACTTAGCTTCTTGATTTCAGCCCATCCAGTGAGGGAGGCCTTAGGCGTTCCGTTCATGGTGTTCTAAGCTTAGGTACTTTTGCACCTTCATGCAAAAAGAAGTAATTTCGTTCAAGTTGACAATGTTGTGAATGCACTATGTAGGCTCATAAGGTTTTGAAGCTCTGGGTTGCTTTGTAGAATAGGCTGTGTAGAAAGTCAGATGCTACTGATGTGTATTCCCTATGAGGTTCCCTAGAGAAAACGACAAAATCCATTGCTTATTGTTTTGTAACTTGAGCTTCGTGATTTCAGCCCATCCAGTGAAGGCGGCCTTTGGCGTTTTGTTCTTTGTGTTCTAAACTTAGGTACTTTTCCACCTTCATACAAAAAGAAATAATTTAGTTCAAGTTGGTGATGTTGTGAATGCACTATGTCGGCCATCAAAATTTCAAGCCGATGGCTTCCTGTGATTTTTGGCTTGTTGACCATTTAACAGAGTAGATCTACCACTTAGTAGAAGTATAGAACCCATGAGGCATCCACTGTTGAAATTTCTTTCCTTCACATTTTTTTAGATTTAAGGGCAAGTGATCGTCTCCTCTGATTTTTTAGTCCAGGGCTTTCCGTTCCCATGTAGAGATCTCAAAAATATTGAGTTGCCTGAACTTTGATTCTATGCAAGTAAAGTTGTTCATAGTGCATACACTTGAGGAAAGGAAGTGGGCTCATTTCAGCTTCAGAAGCACCTATTTTAAGTGAAGTCCGCTTACCCAAAAAAAAACTCAAAAAAGATTTTGCCTGCTGATGCCACCTAAGTATCACATTGATTTGCATATGATTCAATCAACAATGCACCTTTGGATCAATGCATTGCATGTTGTTGGGTAGTTTCTATCAGCTGATAAGTGTGGATCTTAATCCTAGTCATATAGAGGAGTAACTAGATATCAACGGATGCAATAATGTTGGGCTAAGAAAGTAGATATTAAAAGTCATGCAGTTGTAAAGAAGTTTGGATGTGGTTTAGCAGTGATTTTCTTGTGACTACTAAGCTAAACTGTTGTGCCCTTTGCTTTAGCATCATACACATAAGCTTATGGTTGTTTTCGTCGGCAGGAAGTGTTGACCCCCCTACTTGGCTACATTCTACTATGGCCTTGAACAAAGCTTTAAGTGCATCATTAGTAAATGGTGCTCAAAATTTCATCTTGGTCCAACATTTTGAAAAAGATGTAAATGTAGAATGGGTTGGGCTTGTATGAGAATAGTAGAAAATGATAAAATGAGCTTTGGTCCCAAAGATTGTGTGGTCAAAAATTAAAGTGAGAAAAAAATAATGTAAATATAGAATTGGGCTTCAAATTGGGACTTACTATTCTACAAAATGATTTCCTACATTCTGAATCTAGAAATTCTCAGGCCCAACCTATAGCTCCTGTGAGTGGGTTGGGCCTGAAAATCTAGAAATTGAAACCTAGGATGGGTCTTACTATTCTACAAAATGCGCCCCTACATTCTAAATCTAGAATTAGTAGAAAATGGGTTGGGCCTTACTAATGATGCTCTAAGAACCTTGGAGAATTATCTAAATATGATAAAAAAAAGCTTCTGGAGAACATTAAGAAACTAATGAGAAAAAATATGATGAAGAAATTATCGAGAACTTCTATTGTTACAGATGAGTATGCATTTGTTAGTATGTATAATATAATATAGTGAAAAACATGTATTGCAAGTTAAATTAAGATGCAAGAAATCTAGCATGGAAATGTCATAGGTAGTGTTACTTTTGTATTGTAAGTTTTATATATAATTAAGGTATTCTTAACAGGCGAATCCTATCCTCTTATGGTATGCCTGCCTATGATATTGTGCTCGCAGGTGCATACTCTTGATTCATGACATTATTGTAAGATAACTATAATAATTTCAAGATGTATGGTATCTAGCATGTAAATGTAATATGAATTGTTTTTGTATATAGTATATTTTATTATGGTACTCGTAGCACAGCACTATCTTGTCATTGCTTTATACTGCACTGATGTGCATCTGTACAATAGTGTGGTCATCACATGTAACTTTCTTCAACCAAGAATCATGTAGAATTAATAAACGAAATATACTTTTGAAAATCGATTTCTTTTTTACTTTCCCATAGCTTCCCCTTTAACTGATGATTTTGTACTACTTTAGCATATTAGTTGTTTATCTAAAATACTTGCTGATTTCAAAACATACAGAAAAAGAAGTGTTCACATGTTGGAGTCAATGTTGCAGAAAAGCCCCACTTATTTTGCATCCTCCTGTTATACTTCTTTATCTTCAGATTACTTCTTTATGTGTTAATGGTGTCAGTTTCCTGTCAGAGATGCCATACATTTAGAATTTGAAATGCTATGACATATTGCTTACAGCAGTTGAAAATCTGTCTAGTAGTAGTGTATGGTAACTGTTTGTACTTTGTATACTATCATAATCAGTTCCCGCATACATTATCTTGCATGTGTAAGAGTAGTCCCCTTCAAATCCTAGTATAATGACAACATTTTTCCTCGTGAATAAAGATTTGACTTTGGTGATGGAATTTAGAACAATATTCAGTATTTTCTTTTTAACCTTATCACTCATAAGTCTCACATTAGAACACAAGGTTATACCACCTGCATTGTGCCTCAATAATTCCTTGTACTAACACTTGCTTATTTCTGTCATTATTAGGGTGGGATGAAAAGGTGGGGATTCAAAGGAATGCCTGCATCACATGGTGCTTCGCTGTCACATAGAAGTATTGGTTCTACTGGCCAAAGAGATGCTCCTGGAAAGGTATAACCTACATAGCTATAAAATTTTGTATGTACTACAAACTGCACAGTCATACATGTCTCATGATAAATAACGTGTCAATTGATTTTTAATCATCATACCAGTATATCTATGGTGACTGCTGTATCTAATCTCTTATGACATTGTAGTGATTTTTAATCATCATATCAATATATCTATAGTGACTTCTGTATTTAATCTCTTATGACATTGCAGATATGATTTTTTACGATTGAATATTCTACTGGGAAATATTTTGTGCTTATGTTCTGTTGTGCATTTGCTACATCTAAGCTTCAAATTAATTAGGTAAAATTGAATACTGTTTTGTACCTCCCATCTTTTTAACATATTAAGCTTGAAAATTAGCTTCAGATCTAGGACGTGTCGACACTAACTTTAAGTGAGATCATTATCACCTCAATAGTTTTTTTTTCCTAGCTTGGGGCTTTTTCGGATTGCAATCTTGTTTCAGATGTATGCTTCTTGGAACACTGCAAAGTCACCTCTCTTCAACTTCTTACCACAAGCATAACAAGTATTGCATGTGAAATACTTGAGGATGCTGCAATCAGTTTACTAGAGCTTCATATGGAATGTATGGAGTAAAATGGGAAAATTTCTCTCTTTGTGCACTTGTTGAATGGGTCGATAGATTTTAATAGTTGGACGTAGTTTAACGTTTAAGGTGTTTTCAATAGAGTAATTAATTTTAACGTTTAAGCTGTTTTGGAACAAACCCACTAATGACCTAAACCATACAAAAGAACACATAAATCTTGTTACACTCGAACCTTTCTGTTTGCTATAATGTATTTATAACTTCTCCGTATTTGCCATAATTTTCCATTATTTTAATCTCACCCATCCATGGGCAAACCTTGAATGCTTCCAACTTAATTCAGGTAGGCATGTCTAATATCTGACCTCATTGAGGTTCTTACCAATATTGTGGAATAAGGATGCTTATTAAATTGCTGTTTTGTGAATATGTATTGCTCCTATTCTGCCACTCTAGTCTTGTCACAGACAGAAAAAATAGTCTTTTTTGCTATCATAGGAGTGCCAGAAAGGATCGTATAGTTTCATGTAATAGTAATTCCAGTAACGCCCTTATTGCTTACCTAGCAATTCCAGTAAACACCCTTATTTCTTACCTAGGTGTTTTACCCATGCAGGTTTTATCCCAACGAGGCAAGGGACTGGACTTGTTTACTTTAACCACAGAGTTTGGAAATCAGGGGTAAAGGGTGGTTCCAATGATGGAGGAAATAAGATCAATTGAAAAACATGGTTGCGATTTAAATTACAGATATAATATGAACGGAATGGAAAAACATAATGGTTAAATGGGATGGCATTTGAAAGTTGACACTTGACACATTGTTTCTGTTTTTTCAGTTCGATTATTTATAGTAGTGTTAGTTAGAGGTCTAACTAGACTCAAATTTTACTCTTCATAAGCTGCATTATTTTGATTACGGATTGGTGAATTTCCTTCTTTCCCTGCACGGATAAAGTAGGAAACTTTGCTCAAGGCTATGGATTATACAATAGTTCAAGGCATGCTTCTAATTGGATACATAGCATTATTGGGACTTTGAGCCTTTGCTATGGGTAGATGTGACACGCTCCATGCTTTTGGGAAGGACACAAGAACTAGTTTCTAGACCCACTGCCAAAGGACTTTGATTCATATACATGATGCCTGCGGATGTGTAATGGGGGTATGCATTAGTGTTAATTATGTAATTAGTTCATGAACTCTCAGCAAAACTCATACTGTACATGCTGAATTTTTTTTTTCTTTTACACGTGCCGATCATTTATTTATGTATTTATTTTTGGTACAATGCCCATTTAAGAAGGAAACTTAATAGCCTATGATCCTTGACCAGGTTTTTAAAGGGAAGAAAATGCCTGGACATATGGGAAATAAGCAGTGTACAGTGAAGAATGTATGGGTCTACAAAATTGATCCTGCAAGAAATTTGATGTGGGTGAAAGGCCAGGTGCGTCTTTTATGTGTTGCCAAACTTTTCCAATTTTATTTATGTAGTTATTAAGCATATATTGGTGCCAGCTTAAGTGAAGACGCAAAAGGTGATTTATTATGTCATATTTGCAGGTTCCTGGCGCGGAAGGGAACTTTGTTTTTATCAAAGATTCTGTGTACAAGAAGCCCGACATATCCATTTTACCATTCCCCACCCATTTTAGCCCAGAGGACGAGGAGACATCCGAGCTAGAACCCCTAGTTGCTGATCTGGGAGACGTGGATCCCTTCATGGCTGCAGATTAGTTGGCAAGATGAAAAGTCAAAGAGAGCCCTGGTTTTCGGATGTTTGGATGAATTAATTCTGAAGTGATGTAATCCTTTGTTTTTTCTTTTCTTAAAGGGTACCATTGTTTAGCAAATTTTGATAGCAATCCCCTTTATACACTTCCGCCATACGCTATGAATATCTATATGTTCTGCTAGCAGGATGTCGAGACAGCCAAAGCCAGGAACTTTTGGGCTAGTATAGTTCATTAGTCATGTAATCGCGGAAGTATTTTACAATAAGCTTCTTGTATCAGTTGATGGCCTTTGGTGGCACATTCATATGGTCACTTGTTTTAACCTGAATTCTCCATGTTTTTGTGGTGATTTCTTAGTTTTTGCTCTACTGTAGTCACTGTACTTTGCTCTAATATTATACTGTTGAGCAATTACATAGTGTTATTATTGACGAATATTTCTTGGATGATCTTTATATGATTCAGTACTGTTGTTACATGGGAGGAACATATTCCCGCCTTTTTCTTTTGAAAAGGGTAAACGTTTGGTTGTCTGATAGTCCCAAAAGGACGTTTTCGGTGTTTCTTTCTTTGTTTTAGAAAGTGCATTTAAATAGACAATTAATTTATATAATTTTTGTTTTAAAGAGTGCATTTAAATTTTAAAAATAATTTTATAGACCTAGATGGCATTTTTCAAAGCAAAAAATAACTATATTAATTGTCTATTGAATGTAGATAGATGACAATTTTCAAAACAAAGAAAGTTGTCAATTAATTGTCCTTAACACGTGTCTTGACGGCACATTTTAACAAAATCCAAAATTTTCTAATATTTTCTTTGCAATATATTTCTTACCGTTTGCACATATGGTACATGACTACCATTTCCGTCCATTTTGGTTAAAATATGGTTGACAAATGACCAATATATCAAAATAATTTCCTTGTTTGGATGTAAGATCTAGAAGATAGAAAATAATAGAAAAGAGCACAACATCCTTTTGACGATTCAAGATTGAGAAGTTCGACAAGAAATAAAACTTTAGATGGTGACAAATCAGAGTCAACATGGCCTTCACAAGTTTTTATTCAAATAATTGAAGTATTAAATTTGTTATGGATTTTTTTTTTTTTTACCTTAAGCAGAACAATTCACAAAATTTAGAAGATTTATTTAAAAATATAGTAAATTCATAGAACTAATATAAATAATTTTATTATAGAGTTATTTAGTTTTATGGTCACATATATAATTTCGAAATTCAAACTCTAATATTCGTCAATTTTAAAACCCAAATCTGAATATACGAGACCTAAAACTTTTTTTTTTTTTTTTGAAATCAGAGACCTAAAACTAAATATTCCTTTGTTATAATATACCATAATTACTTAGTACGGAGCACGTGAGGTTAGTTTCCAACCAATTTTTTTAAATGTTTAACAACCATTAGAATAAAAAAAATTGTTGACAATGATTGGAGGCTCGCCACGTCTTATGCTGTAATAGTATTTCTATTTGGGTTAATTAGTTGTCCCCCCCTAAGTTTTGTACATATTTTGGTAACTGTCCTCGTTCTTTTAAAATTAAAGTATACCCCCCTGGGTTCTTAACGACCGTCAAACCCGTCAACATATTAATTATTTCTTTTAATTGTTTCAGTTTCTTTTTTACTGAAAGACGAAAATGCCCTCATCCCTTGAACGCGGGTGGGATGTGATTCGACACTTGCATAACTTCCAATGAAGAAAAAAAATCCGTTCAATCCCTTCAGAAAAAAAATCCCTTCAGAAAAAAATCCCCAATCTAAACCCTAGGTGAAGAATCGGCTGCAAGGACGGAGCGATCTCGCCTCCAGCGGTGGTGAGGGACTTCAATCGGCTGTAAGGTGTTCGACTCTGGAGTGTGACTTCAATCGTGTCTCCAACCGCTCGAACTGGTAAGAACAGTGTAGACAAATGTTTTCTGTTCCATTATCATCCATGGTCAGGGAGGGGGAGGTTTGATGAGTTCGTTTGTGACTGTTTTTTCTCTTGCTTGCAGATGGATAGTCTGTACGTCGACTTCACAGTACATTGGAATGGGACATGGAAGACTGTTAGAGGTCAGGGAAGGGGTAAAGTGACATTGAAAAATTATAGTGGTGGTATGTGTGCTCCTATTGTAAATGTTGAAGTAGATAGGTTATGCTACTTTGATATTCTGAGAAATTGCCAGTACCTTGCTAGTGTACCTCCAGGGAATATGATATCTATCTTGTATCTGTCCCTAAGGTCTTGTAAACTATCGGAGATCAACAATGATGGAGATGTGTTGGGTATGGTTAGGGACATGTGCATGGGTGACTTAACAGGGCACCTATTTGTCTCATGGACTTTGGTGACACCTTTGAAGGTTGATTCCAGCCCAAAGAAACATGTAACACAATCTGATAGGAGGAGGAGGTTATTTGAACCTATCTTAGAAGAAGTTTGTTTGGCAATCCAACCTGTGGCTGAAATGGAGGAGCAACCAGTCCCACCTGTGGCTGAAATGGAGGAGGAGCAACAGGTCCCACCTATGGCTGCAATGGAGGAGGACCAACCAGTCCCACCTATGGCTGAAATGGAGGAGGAGGAACCAGTCCCACCTATGGCTGCAATGGAGGAGGAGGAACCAGTCCCACCTATGGCTGCAATGGAGGAGGAGGAACCAGTCCCACCTATGGCTGCAATGGAGGAGGAGGAACCAGTCACACCTATGGCTGAAATGGATGAGCAGGATGATCATGGAAATGAGGAGGGTGGTTCTGAATCCTGGAATGATAGCTCTACAGATTCTGAATTTGAACCCAATGAAGGAGATGAGATAGGTGATGACCATGAATGGGAGAGTGATGTAGTGAGTGATGATTTTGGTGTTAACCACTACAAGGGGTTTGACATTGGGCAAATACCTCCTGAGGATAGTGATAATAGTGAAGGTGATGACTTGTATGAAAATGAGGGAGCTGAAACCATTCCTCCACATTTTGGAGAAGGGCCGAGGTTGGAAAAGGTATGTTATTTGAGAGTGTATACAAGTACAGAGAACATCTGTTGCAGCATGCTTTGAAGAATCATTACGAGTTCACATATGTTAGGAATGACAAGGACAGAGTTACAGTAAAATGTAGGGATCCTAACTGTGGGTGGAGGGTACATGCCTCTGTCCTTAATGATAACATGACTTATCAGATCAGAACTTCTAGAGAGAAGCACACATGTGTGTCTACCAGGCAGAATAGGAATAGGGTTTTGAGATCAAGTTTCATTGCTAAGTTGATTGTGGAAAAGCTGCCAATGCAGGAAGAGCTGGAAGAGGTGGTGGTGTTGGTGTTCCTGGTGATGGTGTTGGAAGAGCTGCCAATGCAGGTGATGGTGTTCCTGGCAGTAGCAATGCATACGATGGTGCTGGTGTAGGCTTCTTTGGTGATTTCTCATCCCAGGCTACTGGAATGACTAGTGCAGCATGTTTCCAGCCCAGGTTTGCCCTTGGGACTCAAGAAAGCACCAATGCAGCTGGGAGGTGCAATGAGTAGATGATGGTGTGCATCTACTCAGTCATATTTTGGGTTTTTTGGGTCTTCTGTCAAATGGTTATGTCAATGTTTATGTGAATGTTTTGTGAATGTTTTGGGTTCCTTAGGTTTGCAGCCTACAGAATGTTTTGTGAATGTTAATGTCAAATATTTGTGTCAAATGTTTATGTGAAATATGAAATGGAAGGTAGATGTCAATGTTTATGTGAAATATTTATGTGGCAGAATGGTTGATTGTGTTTATGTGAAATATTTCACAAATGTTGATGTCAAATGGTTATTTGTGTGAATGTTTATGTCAAATATTTTTGGGTCTTCTGTAAATGTTTATGTCAAATGGTTTATTGTGTGAATATGCAATGGATGGTAGATTGCTCAGGTTTTTTGTGTGAATATGCAATGAAATGGCTGCATTGATCCGAGCCTGGTTGCATTGCAGGTTTTTATGTGAAATGTAGTTCCAGGTTTTCCTCTGCATTGAATAGCTCAGGTTGCATTGGCAGGTTTTTTGTGTGAATTGGTGTTCCAGGTTTTCCTCAGCTTGGCATTGAATAGCTCAGGTTTTTTGTGTTAAATGGTGTTCCAGGTTTTCCTCTGCATTGAATAGCTCAGGTTGGCATTGACCTTTGTGTGAAATGGTTGGTTTTTCTCAGGTTGAAAGCTCAATGACCTGCATTGAACTGCATTAAAGTTTTTCTCAGGTTGTGTGGGCTTGCATTGAACTCCAGGGAGCTCCATTGAACTACATTAAAGATTGAACTACTTTGAGTGAACTCCATTAAAGATTGAACTACTTTTGAAAGCTTACAGGTTGCATTCCATCTAAGATTGAACTACATTTGCATTACAATGAACTCCATTACACTACTGAACTCATTACAATACTGCACTCCATTACAAATACTAGAACCTGATTACAATACTAAACTAGCTTACAAGTTAACCCTCTCCATCTCCTTCATAACATCACCAATATACAGCTTCACCTCCACAGATGAGGTCCCTTCGACATGAATTTTCAAATCAATGGAGCCTTTGGATGATGAAGAACCTAAGCCAGAGCTACCTGAACCAACTTCAACAGTGGCAGAACTACCAGAACCAACTTCAACAATGCTACAATTTCCTGAACCAACGTCTACATTGCTCTTAACTGGGGTGCATACCTCAAGCCACTGAAAATAACCACACCCAGGTCTGTTGCAAGCAAAGAACTTCTTCCCATAGCTGTGTGGTTTCTTGCTTGTGAAGATCTTCAATTTGCCAGCACAATTAGCAGATTTGCATTCAACAGAAGCACCATTTTTTACAGGGCAATCCCTTACAAAATGTGACTTATCACCACAACAGTAGCACGCCTCTCGATTTGAAGTAATTAGGGTTTTCTGTCCTTGGATTTCTTCATCTATCCACACAAACGATTTGCAGGAAATCGCGTTACAGCGCAAGAACCGTCTGTTAAGGCTGTGTGGGCGTGTTGAAATTCTGACTTTCCGAATTCCATTACATCCCCTAAAGTTACAGGGGAAGTTTGGGAGGGGACATTCATCATCTATGTGGCTCTCATCCTTGCAAATCGAACACTGCAAAAAGAGGGAAAGAAAAAGGATTTAGGGCTTCTAATTTGGGGGTTTTCAGTACACGTACAGGAGGAAGAGAGAGGGTTTTGTTTAGATCATACCTGAACCACCATCTTCGTTTCCATGGAAGAGGGAGGGCTTGATCGATCTGGCCACCTTCGTCTGGTTTGGGACTTTCGGTTATGGCGGGTTGAAGAAGAAGAAGAAGAAAAGGGAGGGAAGTCCAGGGGTATCCATGTCCAAAACATATAACCGTTGACGGGTTTGACGGTCGTTAAGAACCCAGGGGGGTATACTTTAATTTTAAAAGAACGGGGACAGTTACCAAAATATGTACAAAACTTAGGGGGGGACAACTAATTAATCCTTTCTATTTCAATCAAATAGAGTAAACAATGACAATAGAGCTTCTTTTTACATAATACACTACTCTTTTAACCTATATTTAATGCCATGTGGTCCATAATATAATAATACTTAATCTTCCATAATTGAGCAAAGCACTTGTCTACATAAGTAAGTGCGATGGCCAAATCATACTATAAAACCACCAATTAAAAAGTGTCTTTCAGTGACTAATACTTTTTACTCTAGCAACACTAAATTGGTTATATATATTTTCGGACTAAACTAGTGTTTAAATCCTCGATCTTGTACTATTTTAGGCTTTAGGTCGTGAAATGTCCAATTGAAAATTCTAGATTCCAAAATTTTATTTTTGACTTGTTTTTATTATATTCTCAACATGAGTGAAAAGTGGATATAGTGAAAATTTAAAACAAAAAATAAAAATTCTTACACTAATTTTTTTTTAAATTAAATATGTCAAACTGATATAAAAATCTAAAAGTCTGAACGCTAATTGACCATATATTTTCATACTTGTTTTGGAGTTGTAGCAAGTTGGTCCACACAAGCTATCACGTCATTGTCCAGATTTTTAGTGATACATGTCTTGCAAAAGTAGGATAGCGATACAAATTTGAGAATTCTTAACAACAATTTTATTTTCGTTCATTGGTGGGAGATGATCCTTCAATTATAATCTGGATGATGAAATGGTTCCCATCTCGCTGTCTAAACCATGAAGGCGACAAGACAAGTTCGGTTTGGTTCCCTTCTAAGTTAATAAATTGCCATAGGTCCTTATAACCAGTCAAATATAGCACAAATCTGTTCGGGGGCGTTTGGTTCAAGTTTTTGAGGCTTGGGAATATGATTTGAATTTCTTACCCATGTTTGATATGCTTAGGATTGGGAATGAGGAGGGAATAGGAGGGGGTTATGTGGGAAAGCTATTTCCACGGATGTGGAAAAGCTATTCCCAAGTCCCCCCGGAATAGATTTGCTTTCCTAGGAATGATGTTTGACTATTTTATTTGGACGGTTATACCCTCTTTTTATTTTCAAATTTTCAACTCCTATCTCAAACATGTGAATCATCATGAAATTAATGAAAGTGTATTAAAGTAAAACTAAATAAATTAAGATTCATATCCATGTGTGAACCAAATATGAATTTTTTTTTTTTTTTTTTTAATTTTGAACTACCTATTCCCAACCTAACCAAACATGGGTATGGGAATGTTGTATTCCTTTTCCATGGGAAAGGAATTGAAAATCTATTCCTAGAAATCCAAAAACTTGATCCAAACGAGCCCTTAGGGAAATTATAAAGGTACTTCGTATTTTGCTTAGGACCAGAATTTTAAAAACCGGACGGACAGGCCGGTTCAACCGTTTATTCCGTGAACCGGTTGTTTTTTTCGGTCCAGTTCAGTATTGACTCGGTATTTTTATGAAAATTGATATTTTTGTAAAAAATTAATGTCCATAAGGTATTAATTTGGACAACTTAGATTAACCCGGTGGTTGAACCACTGGTTGAACCAATGTGACCCGACCCAGTGCCTTGGCCGGGTCAACCTCTGGTTCGATTTTTAAAACACTGCTTAGGACAGTCCATTATTTCAGGACAATCCAAAATTTTACAATTTTTACTTAGGACATCCCAAATTTACTTTGGGCTGCTCAAACCCCCAAACCTTCCCAAATTCAATCATTCTATATTTCTATTTTCTCTCTTCAAATTCCCCAACCCCTCTCTCTCCACTCCTCCAATTACAAGCAATACCTAAATTAGTTAGATAAAATAGTTTTAGAACTAATTTAGGGTTGATATACGAACTTTCACACCCTAAAAAAATTAAATTAAATTTAGGGTTTCAAAAAATCGAACAAAGCCGAAATCGGACTTCAAGCCAAAATGACTGTAGGTAAATTCTACAATCATATATATATAGGACTATAGAATTTGTCTACAGTCCTATAATATCTGTAGAACTCCTACAATCATGGATTATATATGGATACAGTCTACTATATAAGCAGGACTTTAGAATTTACTTCCAGTCCTAAATGATTAGAAAGCTAAAATATATGTTGGCAGCAAGTTCCAATTAGGACTGTCAACTGATTGACAGTCCTACCAAAATTTTGGACTGTCAAGTTTGATGAGAGTCCTAAATGATTGGGGGTTTGAATATACTAACAGTGAGTTTCAATTAGTACTGTAAACTTTGCTGACAGTCATAATCTCTTATAGGGCTGTCAGTACTGTAAACTTTTTCAGGGTCAACCTTGAGTTTATGGAGGTCCGAGACAAACTCCCGAAACATAACGCCTTTACATATTATAGGAAAAAAAAGTAACTAAAATAAAAAAAATAACAAAATAATTATAGCCCCAAGATTTGAACTAAGAATCTCTAGCATGTAAGGTTAACACGATAACCAGTACATCACAACTCTTTTAATATAAAATTGACACATAGTATTTCTTTCAGAAAATTTACTGTACAAATAATAATTTCTATGAAATTGGTTAAAAGGTAAAAGTTTTGAAAAATATGGTGAAAGATAAACATAGCCAGACGGTCTGGCGGAAAATGAGCATGCTCAAATTTAGCCAGACCGTCTGGCAAAAATTGGAGAAATTGGACATGTCCAATTTCGCCAGACCGTCTGGCTGAATTTGAACGTTTGGTTTGGTTTTGAAAGTTTGGGTTTGGTTTTTCATTGGTTTATTTTTAGGGATTTTTTGACTCTCATCCCACTTGCTAATATGAATTTGTACTTACATCCCTCTTTTTAATTTTTTTAGACTTACATCCCACTTTTCGTCACGAAAAACATTCATTTTGTCACAAAAAGTATTTATTTTGTCACGAAAAATACTTTTAGTGACGAAAAGTGGGATGTAAGTCTTAAAAAAAAAGTGGGATGTAAGTACAAATTCATATTAATAAGTGGGATGAAAGTCAAAAAATTATTATTTTTTATTATGGTTTCGATTGGTTTTTATTTCGGTTTGGTTTTTTTTTATATTTTGATTGATTTTGATGTTGGTTTTTTGGTGTTGGTTGGTTTTTTATTCAGAAAATTTACTCAACCGATAAAATTTTGATTTTGAGGTTGTCATCCATTGAGCGCTGCTCGTATTCCGCCAGACGGTCTGACTATGTTCATCTTTCCAGGTATTTTTTAAAACTTGTTATCTTTTAACAAATTTTAGTTAAATTTTTTATCGATTGAGTAAATTTTTTGAACAAAAATCAACCAACTACCAAAAAACCAACATCAAAATCAATAAAAAAAAAACCAAACCAAAATAAAAATCAACCAAAACCATAATAAAAATAAACCAACGAAAAACCAACCCAAATTTTCAAGAAACCAAACCCAAACTTTCAAAACCAAACCAAACGCCGTCCAATTTCCGCCAGACGGTCTGGCTGAATTTGAACATACTCATTTTCCGCTAGACCGTCTGGCTATGTTTAGATTTTCCCATAATTATTAATTTTTTTTAATCTTTTAACCAATTTTATAAAAATTATTATATAAATTTTCTGACTTCCAAATTTTCTGTCCCATCTCTGCACTCTCATATCCCATCCATAGACCCCTGCCTGCCTATACTTCCCAGGAAAATATTTGGTTTACAACCAAATTTGTACAACCTTCTTACAACTTACACCCATTTGCTGACATGTGGGCCAGGCCACCACCTGGTCCACATGTCAGAAAATGAATTAGTGGTTGTAAAAAAGTTGTAAATATTTGGTTGTCACAATAGCATTGCTCTACTTCCCAACCCAAATTCCATTCTCACGGAACTTGTCCAACACATGTAAGAAGTTGGAAGGACCGAAACAGAAACAAAAATTTGTCCAACAAAGGATATGTAAGAAGTTGGAAGGACCGAAATAAAAATTTGTCCAACAAAGGATATGTAAGAAGTTGGAAGGACCGAAACAAAAATTTGTCCAAAAAAGGATAAGATAATGGTTGGGTTAAGAGAGCGGTTGCTGGAAACTAATAATTTACAACGTCCGTTCCGTTCTTGTCTTCACTCTCTCTCTCTCTCTCTCTCCTTTTCTCTACTCCTCTCTAATGGAGTCTGCAGCAGCAGCAGCAGCACCACCCCTCCTAGCCCCACCACCCCCACTCATCACCCAGCACTCCTCCCCCCTCCCCCTCCCCTCCCCCGAAGAAATCAACCACGCCGACGACCACCCCCACCCCCACCCCCACCCCCGCCTCCTCCCCACCAAGTCCAACCTCCACCGCTGCAAGACCGCCCCGGCCATCTCCATCTTCCCCCACCTCTCCTCCCCCGCCGCCCCCGGCCCCTCCTCCAGCTCCGTCCCCCGCACCGCCTTCCTCCTCCTCCTCCTCTACCTCCTCCTCGCCGTCCTCTTCTACTCCTTCAACCCCGACGCCTACTCCGGCGCCGAGACCCACCCCGCGGTGGACGCCCTCTACTTCTCCATCGTCACCCTCTGCACCATCGGCTACGGCGACATCGCCCCCGCCACCCCCTTCACCAAGGTCCTCTCCTGCCTCTTCGTGCTCGTCGGCTTCGGCATCATCGACGTCCTCCTCACCGCCGCGGTCGGCTACGTGCTCGACGTCCAGGAGAACATCATCCTCGCCGGCGCGCGCGGCGGCGCCGGCGCCCTTGCCTACATCTTCGACGCCAACAAGGGAAGGATGCGCATCCGCCTCAAGGTACCGTATGTATATATATACATATGATTGATTCTTCAATTGAATTGATAACAAAAATCCTAATTTCTAACTGGTTAACCATTTCTTTAAATTGCAACCAAGAAGTCTATTTCTATAAACATACATATATATATATATATATATATATATATATATATATATATATTTTGTTTTTTTTGGTGAAGATAAGAAAGCAGTCTACTCATCGCGTACTGTAGCTACACTGTAGACAAGACAGCAGTCTACTCAGATCTGTTTGGTAAATCACAAGTGGAGGAGGAGTATTTGAATTTGTCAATGTAAATTCATACATTTTTTTTTTTGTCGGACTAATTAGTGTTTAGACTCTAGAGTTTATACAGCTTCGAGATTATCCCGAGCATGTCCATTTAGAGAATTTGGGCTCTGGATTTGTTATTTTCTTGATCCTAGAATGTATACTGTAACACTAAATTTAGAAGCTAAACTCTTTAAATGGATATGTCATGGCCTAAACTCTCAGAGCATCCACAGTGGATATACTTCTAATTATTAAAAATTGTGTAAATTATTATTTTTAAAGTGTCTCCTTGATAGTGGCACACAATGGTACACTCCAAACAAATACTCCAAAATTAAATACTCTTTTTCTCTTTATTTTTCTTCCCTGTTTGATAAGATTTTTTTTTTTTTTTTTTTTTTTCTCTTTTCCCTCTTTATTTTTCTTCTCTGCCGAGTAAGAATGGTTAATTTAGCGGACCCAAAATTACTGTAGCGGAGCTATGGAATGCTCCAAATTTGGAGTCTCTCTTAGCTTTCTAGTAATTTTCAAGTATAGACAAGTGCCCATTGTAGCCTTCAAATGCTACAAAATTTAACGAAAGTCAAATGTAGCACTTGAAATCTCTTCCACTGTGGATGCTCTAAGCTGATGTCAATTCTAATTAGCCCCTTTTTTGTCCACTACTAGGGGACAAATATGTTTGGTTAGGATAATAAATTAAAAAACTGGAAAGTGAGAGAGTACATTATAATAATAAAAATTATGATAATTAGTTTAACAAACAAAGATGAATAGTAGTTACAATTAATTAATATTAACTAAAATGTTGATTTACTAATTAATTATTCTGATTATATAATAGAAAAGTGAATTCTTTCAAATAATAATTAACTATCTTATTTATTAATTAATTACCAATAATTATATAATTCAAACAAATTCATACCAAATCTAGATTAGTACAGCCTTGTCGTGTCAGGTAAGTATTAAAAACTGAACAAATACGTATATGATACTACATGGACACAAAAAAATGTACCTCATATCCATCGTGTCCTTGTTTACCGTGTCGTGCAGTATTTGTGGTAATGTAAAATAAGTTAACAATCTAAGCAAAACTTAATATAAATAAATTTTATTATACTAACCGGCAACACTAATTAAGAATAAAAAAATTTAACTTAAAATATTAACTAATATTAATTAATTTTTTATTTGTTATTAACTAGTTTAATTGATTGATTAGGGGAAAAAACTTTTGATAAGAACAAAAGGAAACGAAAAAGAAGAAAAGAAGAAAACCATCATCCCCTCCCACTTCTGAATCGGGAGAGAGAGGATGTGGGAAGCATTTTAATTTCCAGACATTTTCGTACAGGGTAAAGAAGTTTTAGAAAATTGTAAAAAAAAGGAAAAAGTTTGAAATATTTTTGAATGGGAGGAAGACACGCCAAGTGACTTGGCGAGAATAATGAGACCGCCAAGTCACTTGGCGTAGCCACATGAGAAAATGACATGCTGGCGGGGGGGAGGTAGGCACGCCAACTGAGTTGGCGCGGCCTAGGGGAGACTGCCAACTCAGTTGGCAGTGAAAATTACAGTCCATTACTCGTACGTGATTTCTTGATTGGTTTGTTGTTTTCGTTTTGGTTTAATCTTTTAGTTTAATTTTTTTAGTTTGATTTAATCTATTAGTTAATTTGTTATTATCTATACTAATATGGATAATAAAACAAATTATTAGTTATTATAGATTTTGTTATTATCCATATTGGTTAATCTATCCAAATTATTAGTTACTATGTCCAAATCTTAATTTTATTATTTAAAGTTATCTAACATTTTAAATTAAAACACACAGAGAAAGAAGCATTTTAAGCTTAGCTATAACTAAGCCAAAAAATTTATGTAACATTTACTTTATTTAAAATTATAATAATTATAATATAAGATTTTAAATTTTTAAGATCAAAATTTAAACTTATCTAGAAGAACTTAAATTTAAAATCAATTTTTTTTTAAATAGAACGTCTTAACCTAAATTTGTCATTAATTTATTATCGTTAGCTATACAAATATTTTTTTCATATATATTAATTTATTATTAATACAAATAAATATATATAAATTAATATACTCAAATGAATTTGTATATTAATATGTATATTAACTAATATGGATAATAATAAAATCTATATTAACTAATAATTTGTTTTATTATCCATATTAGCATAGATAATAACAAATTAACTAATAGATTAAATCAAACTAAAAAAAATAAAACTAAAAGATTAAACCAAACCAAAACGAAAACAAACCAATCAAACCAGAACCCATGATAAATCACATACGTAATCCCCACCGCCAACTGAGTTGGCGGTCTCTCCTAGGCCGCGCCAACTCAGTTGGCATGCCCCCCTCTCCCCCGCTAGAATGTCATTTTCTCATGTGGCCATGCCAAGTGACTTGGCGGTCTCATCATTCTCGCCAAGTCACTTGGCGTGTCCTCCTTCCATTCGAAAATATTCCAAATGTTCTCTTTTTTACAATTTTTCAAAACTTCTTTACTCTGTACTCAATTCTGTCTAATTCCCCACTTTGGGAGGGGATAGGAACTGAAGCCATTGTTAAACCTCGACTTTTCCATTCATTCCCTCCCCTTACCAAACACTAGTAATGTGCATGTAAAAAAAATTGTTGAAAACAAATTAAAATTTGTTATAAATAATGTTACCCCGTGGAATCGAACACATCCATCCAAAGAGAATGCCTTCCACCTTAACTACATGAGTTAGAAGTGTTTGAGTATAATTAGTTATAATTTATTTATTTATAATTTTTTTAATTACGTAAGCATATACATACGGCTTAGACGGCTAGTCATTTTCAAACTTCCTTATAAAGAGTAGAGATAGCAATTTAAAGAATTTGACCAAATTTCTAAGCGAAGTGGAATTCTCTTCCCACTTCACACTTGCCAAACAGCCCCTTCCAAGTTGCTGAGGGATAAAATCATAAAACTGTTTAGTTGTAGTTGACATTTAAAAATGGATGGACTGACCAACGAGAAGATACTATGTTGCAACCGCTTTGAAAGTTCATGACAGTAAGTTGAAAAATTCTGAAAGTTCGTGATAGCAAGTTACAAAATTGTTATAGTTCATGTTATTTAGTTACAAATAGGCTACTTCAGCATATTATCCAATGGACAAAACTATATATGATACTAGTTATCCTCGTTTTCAGCATATTATCCAATGGACACAACTATATATGATACTAGTTATCCCCGTCCGTTATAACATAGAGTTGAATCAAATATTGAAAAGATCAGCCGAAAGCACTCTCTTTTTTTTTCCTTTCCCATTCTTGAACTGCGTCTTCATTTCTCGAGTATCCTTTTGACATTATGTAAAATGTTAACAGGTCAGCCTTGCAATTGGAGTTGTGATTCTTTGTATCGGGGCGGGGACGTTGGCTCTGTACTATTTGGAGGAGATGGACTGGATGGACTCTTTCTATTTATCTGTAATGTCGGTCACAACAGTTGGCTATGGTGATCGGGCATTCAAGACCTTGCCCGGAAGAGTGTTTGCTTCCTTTTGGTTGTTGGTGTCTACTTTGGCAGTTGCAAGGGCGTTTCTGTTCTTGGCCGAGGCAAGGATTGATAAGAGACATCGCCGGATGGCAAAGTGGGTGCTTCAAAGGGATTTGACTGTCGAGGATTTGTTTGCTGCTAATCTTAACCACAACGGTTTCATCAGGTTAGATCAGACTACTTTCATGTTAGTTTTGTCTTTTTTAGTGTAGTTGTGAGCTTTTCAAAAATTATTGGGTATCTACCTATCTATTTAGTAAGAACTATGGTTGGCCAGTAGTTAAGTATGTTTGACTGTATCTCATATAGTTGAGGGTGTCAAAGTTCGTAAGTTTGGTAACAATCTAAAAGAGAGTTTGGTAGGAGTTGAATCCCGCTTGGATATATAATTAATAGGAGAGTAGAGCATATCTATACTACTATATAATGAGAAAAATAGGCTTCACCGTGGAAGTTTTTGTTCCAAAAATGTCTTCGTCTATGTTTATTAATTAAAATTGTCCATTAAATTTAGGGATATTTTAACAAATACCCCCATTCAAAATGTAGAAACTACCATATACCTCCATTTTTAAAAAAAAAAACTAGCAAATGCCCCCATTCCTTTGTACGTAACCAATAAAATTTTAAGATATACCCCCACTTTTTAATCAAGTTTTGACTGATTTACAAAGAATGGGACATTTCCTAGTTTTTTAAAATAGTGGAGGAATATGCTAGTTTCTATATTTTGAATAAGGGCATATGCTAAAATATCCCTTAAATTTAATATAGTTAGTTATGTAATTACGTATAGAAAAAAAAACTAAGAAGGTTGTTATTTGCTCTTCCCATGTATTATAAATTAGGTGCAAGGCACGTGCATATATATACTAGTCTATATAATAAAAAAAGTGGTAATTTCCGTCAAAAAGATACAAAAGATGCATTTGACGAATCCAATTATTTGGAATTCTCTCTACTTTATTAACTTTCTCTCCCTCCGTGTTGAATTATTCTACCAATTAATTAATAGTTGGTCCATCCCTCTCTAGTTAATTAACTCTCTCCCCCTCATTGTTTAATTATTCTGTCAATTAATAAATAGTTAGTCTCCCCACAATTTCGTAGATAAATTCATTCTTAAGTTGATTAATTGATCGATTGTCTATTTTCAACTTTCTAATCTTAAAATTTAAATTATATCGAAACCTTACTAAGATCCTAATTAAATTTTAATATATTTCATTGTACTATATATGTTTATTTTGCTTATTATCATTTATAGATTTAATTAATTTGGAAGTACTTTACTTCAATATTTTGTTTATTGTTATTTATCAGATAAATAAAATATTTGGGAGAGTGCCAAGAGATACGGTTATAGTACCAACGACACGGATCACTAGCTAGTATATATATACGACAATGGTTATGTGCTTAATATGAGATTTTCTTTCAAGTAGTTATATGAACAAAGTATAGTAGCATAACTCATGTATCAACCCCTCTCGTGGTTTTGTGTTTTCAACAAGTGATTTTTTTATTTATTTAAGGCGTGGGTTTGTGTTCCCAACAAGTGGTTAGTTTTTTATTATTTAACGCGTGTGGTCTTCACATTATTTAATTGAATATGGTTTACACTCACTTTCAGGGTTTATGACCTTGAGGTTATGCATTGTTGTTTAGTTCATAAATATGTTACAATTTCATGAACATAGAGGAAGAGGAATATCTGATGGACTTCTTAACAGGTCGAGTCATTTTGGCACTCCATAAAAGTGACTAATGGTCTTCTTCCCTTTCATGCATGTATTTGATATTGTGCACTCATGTGAAAACGACACAAGCAATAACCTTAGTGAGTACGAGTAAATACCAAGGCACAAAAATCTGAACAATAGCAATCAAGAACAAATATGAAAACATGCAATATTTAACGTGGTTCGGTCAATCTCAACCTACTCCATGGGGTAAGCAGAGAAATAAGTTTATTGAATATGCAAAAGAGAGAACTTACACGGATTACACGTATAAATCATAGTTTGAAACTCTCTCCTTGTGAGATCTCCAATGAGCTCTTCAATAAGGCGATGTTGCTACGCCCTCCACTCGCTATCTACTAAACGAGCGTTAAAGCGAATTAAGCGAGCGAGATATATCGAAGTGAGACGAACGCAGTAAGAAGGGATGTCACTCCCCGATCCTGGAATACGTATTTTAATACGTAAACCGATAAATTGTATTTACTTTGTATTTATACGATATTTATATGCTGTATTTCTTCATGTATTTCCCAAAAATATTCGATAAAATATTATTTCCTAATTTATTTTCTGCATTTGGGCCTACAGTTTTGGCTCATTTGGGGAACCTATTCTTGGTTCACCTTGGTTCATCATGAACCCATGGGTTCAAGATTCTATATAATAACTCAACTCATTCTCTCTCCTCTCATTTATTTTCTCTCATTTACTTTCCTCCACCAACCAAGGCAAGTACCAACTTGCTCAGGAGATGGATCCATAAATGTTGATGTTTTCTTACAAAATTATTTGTCAAAATATGTTCTTCTCCTTATTCTATACTAGTTTAGAACTTGAAGTTTTCCATTTTGAAGCTTTAATCTTTGTAGATCTAGGTTTTAACCATTTTCGGATTTTCTTGGTTTTGATCTAGCAAACTTCATTATTTTTAAGTTTTGATGGTTCCATGTTGTAGAGAATTTTGTTCTACCCCATTTTGACCTAAGGAAGTTCCGATTTGGGCTCCGGATGAAGGTTTTGTGTAGTTTGGAAGCCATGGTTGCTTGGCTCCTCTTCTCGGACAAGTGGAGAAGAAGAGCAGTACTTGACCGCATGAATCCTCATGCGGCAAGCCTCTGGCCTCATGGCCTTTCCAGCCGCATGAGACTCGTTCGAGCTCAGCCGCATGGAAAGTCCTTCCTAGCCGCATATGACTTGCTTGAGTACTTGACCGCATGAATCTTCATGCGGCAAGTATTTGAGCCGCATAGCCTTGTTCAGACTCAGCCGCATGAGCCCCTGTCGCATGGACTTCATGCGGCTAGCCTTCGCAGCCGCATGAGTTCTTTTGCACCCAGCCGCACATGCGCTACTGTTTTTGGGCCGCATAAGCTCATTCATCATCCAGCCGCATATGTATCGCCCATACTCAGCCGCATAGGACTTCGTCTGATCATAGCCGCATACGCTGTTGAACCCCGGCCGCCTGGCGATTGCTCCCTTCGCAGCCGCATAAGCCGACCCCCCCTTCGTCCGCATGAACCCGTCTTTCCAGCCGCATGCGCCTTGGGCTCCTTGAGCCGCATGAGCGTGCAGTCTCAGCCGCATGAACCCGTAATGACCCAGCCGCATGGACTCACTCCCTTTGAGCCGCATGGACTTTTGTGCCCTATCTTGTTACCTTATTATTATTATTATTATATATAAATATATATATATTATATGCCCATTTTATATCCTTACGCCTTTTGTCCCGAGCATGATATGAGCACTAATGTGACCCCGGAGAAAAAAGTGTTCCTACCTGATACATGTACCTGAATGTCCCAGTTCTTGTTTATGCTCGACAAAAGACTCGTAACTCCACGTGGCGTATTTGTAATGATGCATTACACTAAGGAGGGTAGAACATGTTGACATACTGATTGACATGAATCCTCTTTGGGGTACTCGTACTAAGGTACGACTTTAGGAGGATAATCATGCAGGCCACAGCATGTGAGTCCAGATTTCACCTAGGGTTAAACTAGGCAACTAAATATACTAGATGCATGGGGAGGGCAGAATCTCGAGATCGTGTTACACCAGCCGCCTTGAGATATTGTCTTGACGCGCCGGCTGGTCTCCACGGATACTGTGTCATCTGCAACGAGTGGATGACTGTATCCGATTAATTCCTGATATATATTATATGTTTTAGCAAGGTGGCCTTGCGAGGGACCTGTGCTCAATCATACCTGTCTACGCGAACCCCTGGGTTGGCTAGCCTTGCTGGAAAGATACGATCTGAGAATTTTCTGATAACATGATGCGAGGATAACCTCGTCCCACTAGAAACTCGTAGACTTGATTGGCCGTGAAAACGACTTGCTTGTATCCTATTACCTTCCGTGAGTAACTGAGGGAAGCGGACTGTCATGGTACGTGATCCAACCCATGTTCTTGTTTGATTGTTGGGTTGGTTATCGTACTATGATAGGCTGTGGACCGAAGTTATGAACGGAAGACTTATTCTGGTTGTGAAGTGCTACTTCTGTGAATGACCGAGGAACATGGTCTATCATGGTACATGATCCAACCCATGTTCTTGTTTGATTGTTGGGTTGGTTATTGTGCTGCGATAGGCTATCGACCGAAGTCACGACAGGAGATTTTATTGTTTATACCCTTTAACTTATGCGAAAGTTATAGAGTACGACGCGTTCCGACTCCATGCGGCACCTTTTGTCCTTGTTTGGTTGTAAGGGTGCCATATGGGTTCGAGGATGTGGCGTTACCCTATAATGGTAGCATAAGTATTACTATTATCAATCATTCTATTTAACTGGGTTTTTAATCTTAACTCTTGTACTTTGTATACTATCATAATCAGTTCCCGCATACATTATCTTGCTTGTGTAAGAGTAGTCCCCTTCAAATCCTAGTATAAAGACATAACATTTTTCCTCGTGAATAAAGATTTGACTTTGGTGATGGAATTTAGAACAATATTCAGTATTTTCTTTTTAACCTTATCACTCATAAGTCTCACATTAGAACACAAGGTTATACCACCTGCATTGTGCCTCAATAATTCCTTGTACTAACACTTGCTTATTTCTGTTATTATTAGGGTGGGATGAAAAGGTGGGGATTCAAAGGAATGCCTGCATCACATGGTGCTTCGCTGTCACATAGAAGTATTGGTTCTACTGGCCAAAGAGATGCTCCTGGAAAGGTATAACCTACATAGCTATAAAATTTTGTATGTACTACAAACTGCACAGTCATACATGTCTCATGATAAATAACATGTCAATTGATTTTTAATCATCATACCAGTATATCTATGGTGACTGCTGTATCTAATCTCTTATGACATTGTAGTGATTTTTAATCATCATATCAGTATATCTATAGTGACTTCTGTATTTAATCTCTTATGACATTGCAGATATGATTTTTTACGATTGAATATTCTACTGGGAAATATTTTGTGCTTATGTTCTGTTGTGCATTTGCTACATCTAAGCTTCAAAATTAATTAGGTAAAATTGAATACTGTTTTGTACCTCCCATCTTTTTAACATATTAAGCTTGAAAATTTGAGCTTCAGATCTAGGACGTGTCAACACTAACTTTAAGTGAGATCATTATCACCTCAATAGTTTTTTTCCCTAGTTTGGGGCTTTTTCGGATTGCAATCTTGTTTCAGATGTATGCTTCTTGGAACACTGCAAAGTCACCTCTCTTCAACTTCTTACCACAAGCATAACAAGTATTGCATGTGAAATACTTGAGGATGCTGCAATCAGTTTACTAGAGCTTCATATGGAATGTATGGAGTAAAATGGGAAAATTTCTCTCTTTGTGCACTTGTTGAATGGGTCGATAGATTTTAATAGTTGGACATAGTTTAACGTTTAAGGTGTTTTCAATAGAGTAATTAATTTTAACGTTTAAGCTGTTTTGGAACAAACCCACTAATGACCTAAACCATACAAAAGAACACATAAATCTTGTTACACTCGAACCTTTCTGTTTGCTATAATGTATTTATAACTTCTCCGTATTTGCCATAATTTTCCATTATTTTAATCTCACCCATCCATGGGCAAACCTTGAATGCTTCCAACTTAATTCAGGTAGGCATGTCTAATATCTGACCTCATTGAGGTTCTTACCAATATTGTGGAATAAGGATGCTTATTAAATTGCTGTTTTGTGAATATGTATTGCTCCTATTCTGCCACTCTAGTCTTGTCACAGACAGAAAAAATAGTCTTTTTTGCTATCATAGGGGTGCCAGAAAGGATCGTATAGTTTCATGTAATAGTAATTCCAGTAACGCCCTTATTGCTTACCTAGCAATTCCAGTAAACACCCTTATTTCTTACCTAGGTGTTTTACCCATGCAGGTTTTATCCCAACGAGGCAAGGGACTGGACTTGTTTACTTTAACCACAGAGTTTGGAAATCAGGGGTAAAGGGTGGTTCCTGTTGATATATAGAGTGTTATTGGGCTTTAGTCCCACATTGGCTAGAATGATAGGAGAGGAGGCTAGCCTCACCTATATATATCTTGCTAAGTTTGTTTCTTTTGATATTCCTAAGGTGATCTTCCAGGAGAAAGGGACGGGACGAAGACTTGGGACTGGCACTTGGCATGATGGACTGTGGTACCTAGATCAAGACGGACTGGACTCAGCATTGGTGTCTATGGCAGAGAAGGCTGGAATGGAGGAGCTGCAGCAGAGGACTGAAGACACTTTGATACTTCATCATAGGAGGATGGGGCATTCTTCCTTTGATACTCTAAATAAGTTGTATCCAGATATGTATGCAAAATCAAATAAAAGGAAATTAGTATGTGATGCATGTGAGTTAGGAAAACTTACTAGGAGTTCATATGTTGGAAATGGTCATAAGAGTTCTTCAGTCTTTGAGGTAGTTCATTCTGATGTTTGGGGCCCATGTGCTACAAACACTATGAATGGGTATAAGTATTTTGTTTCGTTTATCGATTGTGCATCTCGTGTCACCTGGCTGTATTTGATGAAGAACAAAAGTGATGTATTTGCTTGTTTTCGGGACTTTCATAAATATGTCCAGACTCAGTATAATGCAGTGGTGAAGATACTGAGATCTGACAATGGGACGGAATATACCAATAGGACACTTGCAGAGTACTTGTCAGCACATGGAATACAGCATCAGACCTCTTGTGCATATACACCAGCACAAAATGGAGTAGCAGAAAGGAAGAACCGACATCTTCTGGAGACCGCAAGAAGTATGATGATCGACATGAATGTCCCACAACACCTATGGGGATATGCGGTGTTGACCGCAGCTCAACTTATAAACAGGATGCCTTCAAAAGTCCTGGGATGGAAGTCTCCATGTGAAGTATTACAAGGTAATAATAGTGGAATACTTCCACTAAAGGTGTTTGGATGTGTGTGTTTTGTGAAGGACAACAGACCATTCGTTGGAAAACTTGACCCTAGAGCAGTCAAGTGCATCTTCGTGGGCTACTCAGCAACTCAGAAGGGGTATGTATGCTGGAGTCCAGTAGAGAAGAAGAAATTTGTTAGTATGGACGTCCACTTCCGGGAGCATGAGCCATATTACCACCAGGATGGAACTTCGTATAACACGCCTCATACTACAAGTATAAGGCGAGAGGGGGAGATAGAGAACTTGGAGAACCTGGTGGTAACCGATTTAGAAGTTTGGCATAGAGACACGGTTGAGGAGGAACATGAAGGTGAAGTGGAACAGAGGGAGGAGACGAGAAGTGTAACACCTACGTCTCAGGGGGAGTTACTGACCTACAACAGGAGAAACAACAAGCAGACTACAGGACCAGTACCTACAGTGTCAGTGCCAAGTCCCTTGCCTGTGCCTGTCCCAACTCCTGAGACACCTATACCACCATCCTCCTCATCTACACCACCACCCTCCTCAGGTGATATCGTTCCTCCGATGTCTCCCATACCACTACCTACACGAAGGACTACTCGCAGCAATGCGGGAAATCCTCCGGACAGATATGGTTGGGATCTTGCTAAGTTTGTTTCTTATGATCATATATCTTCTTCTCATGGAGCATTTATAGCATCTTTGGATAGTATTACTGTACCTAACAATTGGCAGGTTGCCAAGAACGATCCAAAGTGGAAAGCGGCAATGCACGAGGAGTTGGGAGCTCTTGAGAAGAACCACACTTGGGAGCTGGTGAGACTGCCAGAAGGGAAAAGAGCAGTTGGATGTAAATGGGTTTTTACTGTGAAACAGAACCCAGATGGACAGGTTGAGCGCTATAAAGCTCGACTGGTGGCAAAAGGATACAGTCAGACGTACGGCATCGACTATGACGAGACCTTTGCACCAGTGGCGAAGATGAGCACTGTCAGGACCTTGATCTCCCTGGCAGCCAATGGAGGGTGGAAGCTACACCAACTGGATGTGAAGAATGCATTTCTTCATGGAGATCTAGTAGAGGAGGTGTACATGGAGATACCACCAGGATTCGGCACAAAACAGACAGAAGGCAAGGTCTGCAGACTGAAGAAGTCTCTCTATGGACTGAAGCAGTCTCCTCGGGCATGGTTTGACAGGTTCAGGAGAGCAATGATAGGGATGGGATATCAGCAGATCAATGCTGATCACACTGTCTTCTTCAGACGGAGTGGAGGCCATATCACCATGCTTGCAGTATATGTAGATGATATGATTATCACAGGCAATGATGAGCAGGAGATCGCCCAACTCAAAGTAAAACTTGGCAAGGAGTTCGAGGTGAAAGATCTTGGCCCCCTTCGATACTTCCTTGGGATTGAGATTGCTCGAGATAATGAGGGAATCGTTCTTTCTCAAAGGAAGTACGCACTGGACCTGCTTACGGAAACAGGGATGATGGGATGTAAACCAGCTACGACACCGATAGACCAGAAGTTTAAACTGGATGCTGAAGCTGGAGAACCAGTTGACCGGGATAGATATCAGAGGTTGGTGGGCAAGTTAATCTACTTAAGCCACACTCGACCTGATATCAGCTTTGCGGTAAGTGTAGTAAGTCGCTACATGCATGACCCCCGGAAGGGTCACATGGACGCAGTGTACCAGATTCTGAGGTACTTGAAGGGAGCCCCCGGGAAGGGACTGATCTTCAGAAGAAATAACCACGTAGGCATTGAGGGCTATTGTGATTCTGACTGGGCTAGCTGTGCTGACGACAGGAGATCCACATCGGGATACTGCATATTTGTAGGAGGCAACTTGGTCTCTTGGAGGAGTAAGAAGCAGTCAGTAGTGGCCAGATCAACAGCTGAAGCAGAGTATAGAGCTATGGCCTTGGGAGTCACAGAACTGTTGTGGTTGAAGAATATGCTGACGGAGCTAAAGCTGGACCAGGGAGCAAAGATGAAGCTATGGTGTGACAACCAGTCAGCTATTAATATTGCCAACAATCCAGTGCAGCATGACAGGACCAAACATATTGAGATTGACAGATTTTTCATCAAAGAAAAACTGGATAAAGGAGAACTAGAGCTGGGCTATGTTCCAACCAAAGATCAGGTAGCAGACGGACTGACAAAGGGGCTTAGTTCTATCAACATGATGAGAGGATGTGACAAGATGGGCTTAGTGAATATCTTTCGCCCATCTTGAGGGGGAGTGTTGATATATAGAGTGTTATTGGGCTTTAGTCCCACATTGGCTAGAATGATAGGAGAGGAGGCTAGCCTCACCTATATATATGTTGTTATTCCATTCAATAAGACATCTTAAAATTCTCTACAGTTCCAATGATGGAGGAAATAAGATCAATTGAAAAACATGGTTGCGATTTAAATTACAGATATAATATGAACGGAATGGAAAAACATAATGGTTAAATGGGATGGCATTTGAAAGTTGACACTTGACACATTGTTTCTGTTTTTTCAGTTCGATTATTTATAGTAGTATTAGTTAGAGGTCTAACTAGACTCAAATTTTACTCTTCATAAGCTGCATTATTTTGATTACGGATTGGTGAATTTCCTTCTTTCCCTGCACGGATAAAGTAGGAAACTTTGCTCAAGGCTATGGATTATACAATAGTTCAAGGCATGCTTCTAATTGGATACATAGCATTATTGGGACTTTGAGCCTTTGCTATGGGTAAATGTGACACACTCCATGCTTCTGGGAAGGACACAAGAACTAGTTTCTAGACCCACTGCCAAAGGACTTTGATTCATATACATGATGCCTGCGGATGTGTAATGGGGGTATGCATTAGTGTTAATTATGTAATTAGTTCATGAACTCTCAGCAAAACTCATACTGTACATGCTGATTTTTTTTTTCTTTTACACGTGCCGATCATTTATTTATGTATTTATTTTTGGTACAATGCCCAACATTTATTCAAGAAGGAAACTTAATAGCCTATGATCCTTGACCAGGTTTTTAAGGGGAAGAAAATGCCTGGGCATATGGGAAATAAGCAGTGTACAGTAAAGAATGTATGGGTCTACAAAATTGATCCTGCAAGAAATTTGATGTGGGTGAAAGGCCAGGTGCGTCTTTTATGTGTTGCCAAACTTTTTCAATTTTATTTATGTAGTTATTAAGCATATATTGGTGCCAGCACAAGTGAAGACGGAGAAGGTGATTTATTATGTCATATTTGCAGGTTCCTGGCGCGGAAGGGAACTTTGTTTTTATCAAAGATTCTGTGTACAAGAAGCCCGACATATCCATTTTACCATTCCCCACCCATTTTAGCCCAGAGGGCGAGGAGACATCCGAGCTAGAACCCCTAGTTGCTGATCTGGGAGACGTGGATCCCTTCATGGCTGCAGATTAGTTGGCAAGATGAAAAGTCAAAGAGAACCCTGGTTTTCGGATGTTTGGATGAATTAATTCTGAAGTGATGTAATCCTTTGTTTTTTCTTTTCTTAAAGGGTACCATTGTTTAGCAAATTTTGATAGCAATCCCCTTTATACACTTCCGCCATACGCTATGAATATCTATATGTTCTGCTAGCAGGATGTCGAGACAGCCAAAGCCAGGAACTTTTGGGCTAGTATAGTTCGTTAGTCATGTAATCGCGGAAGTATTTTACAATAAGCTTCTTGTATCAGTTGATGGCCTTTGGTGGCACATTCATATGTTCACTTGTTTTAACTACTGAATTCCTTCTTGTTTTTGTGGTGATTTCTTAGCTTTTGCTCTACTGTAGTCACTGTACTTTGCTCTAATATTATACTGTTGAGCAATTACATAGTGTTATTATTGACGAATATTTCTTGGATGATCTTTATATGATTCAGTACTGTTGTTACATGGGAGGAACATATTCCCGCCTTTTTCTTTAGAAAAGGGTAAACGTTTGGTTGTCTGATAGTCCCAAAAGGACGTTTTCGGTGTTTCTTTCTTTGTTTTAGAAAGTGCATTTAAATAGACAATTAATTTATATAATTTTTGTTTTAAAGAGTGCATTTAAACCAAAAAAAAAAAAAAAAATATTCAAAATATTGTTTTAAAAATAATTTTATAGACCTGGATGGCATTTTTCAAGGCAAAAAATAACTATATTATTTGTTTATTGAATGTAGATGACAATTTTCAAAGCAAAAAAAGTTGTCAATTAATTGTCCTTAACATGTGTCCTGAGGGCACATTTTAACAAAATCCAAAATTTTCTTTGCAAGATATTTCTTACCGTTTGCACATATGGTACATGACTACCATTTCCGTCCATTTTGGTTAAAATATGGTTGACAAATGACCAATATATCAAAATAATTTCCTTGTTTGGATGTAAGATCTAGAAGATAGAAAATAATAGAAAAGAGCACAACATCCTTTTGACGATTCAAGATTGAGAAGTTCGACAAGAAATAAAACTTTAGATGGTGACCAATCAGAGTCAACATGGCCTTCACAAGTTTTTATTCAAATAATTGAAGTATTAAATTTGTTATGGATTTTTTTTTTTTTTTACCTTAAGCAGAACAATTCACAAAATTTAGAAGATTTATTTAAAAATATAGTAAATACATAGAACTAATATAAATAATTTTATTATAGAGTTATTTAGTTTTAGGGTCACATATATGATTTCGAAATTCAAACTCTAATATTCGTCAATTTCGAAACCCAAATCTGAATATATGAGACCTAAAACTAAATATCCCTTGTGTTATAATATACAATAATTACTTAGTAGGGAGCACGTGAGATTAGTTTCCAACCAATTTTTTTTAAATGTTTAACAACCATTAGAATAATTTTTTTTTTTTTGAGTAGTACCCTACTTGGATGGTGTATTTGTGCGATGCACCGCACATTGTTTGTAATATGTATAAATTATCCTACTTTGAATTTGCTATATGTATAAGTCATCCCACTTTGGACGTTTTCCGTCAGTTCTGACGGGTTGGACTATTCATTAAAAAAAAATTGGACCAAAATAACCCTCCTTCCATTGTCTTCTTCCCTGACATCACAGCCCCCCCTTCTTCGACGTTCAACCCCCCCCCCCCCCCCCCCCCCCCCCCCGACCTCGGCCCGCCCCCACCTCGGCCCGCCACCTCCCCGATCACAGCCCCCTCCCCCTTCTCCGACGTTCGACCCCCCCCCCCTCCTGACCTCGGTCCGCCCCCTCCCCGACCTCGCCCCCCTCCGCCCCCTCCCTGACCTCGTCCCGCCCCCTCCCTGACCTCCCCTCCCCCTCCCCAACCTCGCCCCCCTCCGCCCCCCCTCCCCGACCTCGCCCCGCCCCCTACCCGACCTCGCCCCCCTCCACCCCCGCCCCCCCGCGCTCCCCCTGCTGCCGCCCCTCCCCCGTCCAGCAGCAGCAGCAGCAGTAGCAGCGGCGGCAGCAGCAGCGGCGGCGGCAGGTAGCAGTAGCAGCGGCGGGGGCAGCGGAGGGGAGGAGGAAGAGGGACATTTTCGTCTTTTTTAAGGGTCAAACACGGCTGACCGTCAAAACTGACGAAAAACGTCCAAAGTGGGACTACTTATACATATAGCAAACAATGTAGGATGCACCGCACAAATCGACCATCTAAGTGGGATGCCACTCAAAATTTTTCTAAAAAAAATTGTTGACAATGATTGGAGGCTCGCCACGTCTTATGCTGTAATAGTATTTCTATTTCAATCAAATAGAGTAAACAATGACAATAGAGCTTCTTTTTACATAATACACTACTCCTTTAACCTATATTTAATTCCATGTGGTCCATAATATAATAATACTTAATCTTCCATAATTGAGCAAAGCACTTATCTACATAAGTAAGTGCGATGGCCAAATCATACTATAAAACCACCAATTAAAAAGTGTCTTTCAGTGACTAATACTTTTTACTCTAGCAACACTAAATTGATTATATATATTTTCGGACTAAACTAGTGTTTAAATCCTCGATCTTGTACTATTTTAGACTTTAGGTCGTGAAATGTACAATTGAAAATTCTAGATTCCAAAATTTTATTTTTGACTTGTTTTTATTATATTCTCAACATGAGTGAAAAGTGGATATAGTGAAAAACTAAAACAAAAAATAAAAATTCTTACACTATTTTTATTATTATTTAAACATGTCAAACTGATATAAAAATCTAAAGGTCTAAACGGCTAAACGCTAATTGACCATATATTTTCATACTTGTTTTGGAGTTGTAGCAAGTTGGTCCACACAAGCTATCACGTCATTGTCCAGATTTTTAGTGATACATGTCTTGCAAAAGTAGGATAGCGATACAAATTTGAGAATTCTTAACAACAATTTTATTTTCTCATTGGTGAGGAGCTTGGAGAGATCCTTCAATTATAATATGGATGATGAAATGGTTCCCATCTCGCTGTCTAAACCATGAAGGCGACAAGACAAGTTCGGTTTGGTTCCCTTCTAAGTTAATAAATTGCCATAGGTCCTTATAACCAGTCAAATATAGCACAAATCTATTAGGAAAATTATAAAGGTACTTCATATTTTGCTTAGGACCAGAATTTTAAAAACCGGACCGGACCGGACCGGCCGATTCAACCGTTTCATCCGTGAGCTAGTTGTTTTCCGGTTCGATTTAGTATTGACTCGGTGTTTTTATGAAAATTGATATTTTTTGTAAAAAATTAATGTCCATAAGGTATTAATTTGGACCACTTAGATTAACCCAGTGGTTGAACCACTGGTTGAACCAACTGGTTGAACCAATGTGACCCGACCTAGTGTCTTGGCCGGGTCAACCTCTGGTCCGGTTTTCAAAACACTGCTTAGGACAGTCCATTATTTCAGGACAATCCAAAATTTTACAATTTTTACTTAGGACACCCCAAATTTACTTTGGGCTGCTCAAACCCCCAAACCTTCCCAAATTCGATCATTCTAAATTTCTATTTTCTCTCTTCAAATTTTCCAACCCCCTTCTCTCCACTCCTCCAATTACAAACAATGCCTAAATTAGTTAGATAAAATAGTTTTAGAACTAATTTAGGGTTGATATACGAACTTTCACACCCTAAAAAAAAAAAAAATTAGGGTTTCAAAAAATCGAACAGAGCAGACAATCGGGGTTCAAACCAACATGACTGTAGGCAAATTCTACAATCCTATATATATATAGGACTATAGAATTTGTCTACATTCCTATAGTATCTGTAGGACTCCTACAATCATGGATTATATATGGATACAGTCTAGTATATAAGCAGGATTAGAATTTACTTACAGTCCTAAATGATTGGGAAGCTAAAATATATGTTGGCAGTGAGTTCCAATTAGGACTGTCAACTGATTGACAGTCCTACCAGAATTTTGGATTGTCAAGTTTGATGAAAGTCCTAATGATTGGGGGTTTGAATATACTGACAATGAGTTTCAATTAGTACTGTAAACTTTGTTGACAGTCATAATGTCTTATAGGGCTGTCAATTTGTTGGTAGTCCTACAATTATGATATGACTATCATCGTTATTGGCAGTCCTACATTATGATAGGACTATCAAATTTGTTGACAATCCTAAAGCAAAATTTTGGACTGCCCACAAGCAAAAAAATTGAATGGTAAATTTGTAAATAAAAAAAAAAAATATTTGAGCTATCCTAAGCAAATTTTGAAGTGCCTATAGGATTTTTCATATACTAAAATTTATAACTTAAGCGTAAACATTTTTTAATTTCTTTGTTTTCCTTTTCTGTTAGATGTCTTTTTTTTTTTTTCTAAAAGAGATGAGAAATCATAATCCTAATTATATTTTTTTAATATATTCATGTATTGTTTATCAAATTTATATATTTTTTATATAGTTTAACAACTTAATTGCAACTTGATGCCCTAAACTATTCCATTTTTCAACTTGATACCCTAAACTTTTTTGGTAACTGTGGTGGCCTATGCAGGTCGAGATAAATTGTTTGGTTACTTTACCGTACCAAGCAAGCCTGCGTATAGGATTAGAGTTTAGGATCTCATCCACATACTTGACCTCTTTCCTCGATTCTATTTTCGAATACCGCTTGACTCATTGATTTGTATCTTGCTTGATTCCTTCTATCATGATTCTTATCTTCTCTTCGTGCTTGCTAGAGGTTAGGAAGGTGACCCCTACTAGATAGACAAGTTTCATTTGTCCCAAAACACCATTAGTTTAACTCTTGTGAGTTGGGTAGAATGTCTTACGACCTAACCTTCCTCATGGCCCTAACCAAGCCTTAGACAAGTAAACAGTAGAACGACTGCATAAGCACCAACACAGGACATGACTTAGATTCTTAAGGAGTTTGAACTAATTCTACTTTCTTTCCATCCAAAAATCTCGCGTGCCTATGTTTTTTTTCCATCTTGACTAATGATGCTAAAATACCCTAGTTTTTGCAAGCTCAACCTTTAGCAAGCTTGTCAAGACATATGCTCACTAACATACTGTCCAATCAGAGCCAGTGCATGATGGTCTGATCAACCTAGTGCACTTTGGTTCGCTTTTCATATATCGTTCTACGTGGATAGAGACATAGTTAAATTTGCCCCCTAGAATCTCATCCGCAATTGCCTTGGCAATCCTTTTTTGAAAATATTTAGTCGCCTTTGAACCACGTAATCATCTTCAATGTTATCTTTTTCGAACTCTATATTGCTGGTGTAGTGCCCCGTCCCTACATCGTGCCCCGTCTCCGTCCACGGGGTGCGCGAGAAAGGAACACTGTCGCTATCGATTTGGTCGGGACCGATAGGTCGGAATCGGCCGAGTCGATCGAACGGGAACGGTTGAATTAAGATCCATTCCACGTTATGGAATGGCTTCTTCGGAACCAAGTCCCATATTCAGCGGGTTGCGCCTCGAGGATTGGCTCTGCGGCTGAGTCGGGAGAGACCTCCCGTTGCTCTGGTTTTCATGCCGCACTTGAATTGGCTTTGGCTTTCGTTTTCGTGAATGCTTTCGATGGGTTTTTCGTGACGCGTTTTCGAGCTCGCATTCATATCGAAATTCCTTGAAATACACAGTGTTCTAATCAGTTGCTTATGCGATTGCAGGTGATCGCGTAGGCGACGACAGCGCAGCCAACCGGTCGCTCGCTTGAAGCAAGCTAAGGCGAGTGGCTGACCTCCTTCGTCCCGTCCCTCTACTTCAAAAACTCAACATGTGAAGTAAAAATAAATGCTTGTCATAATAGTATAGAATCAAGGAAATCGTGGCACGATACTTCACAAAACACTTGTTATCGAACTGTCGGTTTTGGAAATGAAAAACGTGCTTCCCTATGCAATTACACTTGGTCTATGCCAATCCAACGAATGAATCTATTAACGCTTATCGCAACGATACGGAAAAATGAGTAAATCAACTAAGTTCCAAAGAAAAACGGTCATTGGACAACTTGTCGACAAGGTGAAGTTCCTCGAACGGTTGCCTCGGCCAAGGGACCGGTTCGGCCCGGGAGGAACGAGTGTAGCAGCGCCAACCCTTCATCGGCGCGAGTTATGCGGGCACTTTCGCACAGGGCTCGCTACCCGACGCGAAAGGGGCGTCGTCTAACCGAATGCTATAGTCCGCGATGGCTTGACATTGCCAGTGGCCTTTAAACCCCTATCACTACTTAACAGGTGCACGGGACACGGGATGAACATGATAGTTGCTTGCCTCAAAACATGTTAACATGCAAATCATACAGGATGGTTAGAAAGATCATTGAAATAGCTAGCAAACATGTTTATGAAACTTCTTGAATCAAATGCAGAGCTTGGATTTAATTAGCCATTCGCCAGTACATGTGTTTCGTGCTGATCCTCGCTCTTTGCAGGTCCCGCGAACCAGGAAGGACGTGCCAACTAGCAAGGCGACGTTCGTGACTTTTGAAGCTTCGGCCGTGCGTCGAAGACTATCTCTCAGCGACTCCACATTTTGAAGGCTCTCGACAGTCCAAGGAAAATGACTCAGCGTCCCTCCCATCCAGGTCAATGGAGTACTTGTGTATATTGAGGGATGTGTGCAATGTATGGAACGGCTATCTCATCGGCACTCTTTTGTAATCGAGTCATGTTGTAGCCCGCGCGGCAATGAGTCTTGTGTGTCGGAGTCTGTAAAAAAAAGATGTTCATTATCAATAAAGATCAAGTTTCCTTTACTTATTGTGTGTATCAATTTGTCTGCGTACTCTCCTAGATCTCGTGTCTCGGATTACCTTATGACTTGGCCTTGTGCGATCGCAAATTAGGTTCGCACGGCATCACGCCCGGGGGACGACTATCGATTCGACGGAATCGGGGCGTGACATAATGGTATCAGAGCACGGCTTTACGTCCTTGGCCTCTCGTGTCGAATTCTAGTCTCCGACCGTTGACCTCGTGTCGATGAGAAGAGTGTTGACACAAAGTCACAGTCAACCAAATATTGACTACATTGACCAAATAATATTTGTATTAATTCAATACGACACACGACGACTGCATTCAGTTCAAGACAGATGACAGCTCAGTCTCCGGCTCTCAGTGTGTTCTGGAGTCTGTATTTTATGATTTCATTGAGTCTAGATTTATGTACTCTGAGTCTTGCTGAGCTCTTGGAACTTAGTCTATAACCTACCCAAAATCCCAAGCTCCACTGAACCAAAAACTGCCCACTGGTCCCCTTAGAACCACTCTGTGCTCTGGAGACAGAGTTCGGGCCGAACTCTGCCTCCACACAGAGTTCGGGCCGAACTCTGTCCCCTAGAAATCAGGAACCCTAATTTTAGGGATAGCTGGTTGCTAGCTGTCCAACGGTCAAATTTTTGAATTTTCCTACCCGAATTCTGGCCGAATTCTGCCTATAAAAACACTATAAATAGGGCATGAATTCTCTCATTTCAATTCACTCAATCTTCTCTTCTCTTCTCTCCTACAAGCTCTATAAGCCATACCCTTCCCATCTACTAGCCACAAGCCTCCTAAGTCTCGAGTGCTCAGCATCTCTCAGTTAGGATTCTTGTGCAAGAGTGAAGAAATCGCTTGGACAATTCCAAGCAATCGCCACTGCGATTCTCTGTAAGAAGTTGACGTGCTCTTCTGAAGTAAAGGCACGGGTTGTAAGCTACTATTTCACAAATAGTGGATTTAATCCTGAGCTAGAGTTCTCAGGCCTGGACTAGTCCTCCACGAGGGAAACCAGGTTAAAATTGCTGTGTTTGCGTATGCTCTCTTATCTTTCATTTACATTCCGCATTTTACTCTGATTATTCATTGTTCGTGAAAGAGTAATTTTTTAATTGGTCATTATATATATATACTCTATTCACCCCCCTCTAGAGTTGCCAAACTGTTCTTCAATTGGTATCAGAGCTCTGTTCTCTTTACAAGGACTAACATCCTAAGAGCTGATCCATAGCAACCACACAATCCTTGATTTCCAATCATGGTGAAGGTCAGTCCACTCATAGGCCTCCCCTATTTGATGGGACTAACTACACATATTGGAAAACAAGGATGAGCTTCTATCTTAAGTCTCTAGACTTTGACCTGTGGACTGTCGTCACTGACGGTTACAAAAAGCCCGCCAGGATAGTTGTCGATGGTGACCTCATTGAGAAACCACACGACAAATATTCTGTCGAGGAGAAGAAACAGGCAAGTCTAGATGCTAGGGCTATTAATGCTTTATTCTGTGCTATAGACAGGAACGAGTTTAACAGGGTCTCTACATGCACCACTGCTCATGAAGTATGGAGACTTCTGGAAGTGACGCATGAAGGAACCACTCAAGTCAAGGAATCTAAGATAAGCCGTCTCACTCAAGAGTACGAAGCCTTCAAGATGAAGCCAAATGAGACGATCACTCAAATGTTTACAAGATTCCTCGACATCATCAACCCGTTATCCTCGCTTGGTAAGCAGTACTCAAACCATGAGAAGATCCGCAAGCTACTCAGAGGGCTACCAAAGATTTGGAACCCTAAGGTGACAGCCATCATAGAAGGAAATGATCTCACAAGTATGTCTATGGAGACTTTGATGGGCAAGCTCATGACTCACGAGCTTGACCTCAAGGACTTCGAAGAGCCTGCTCCGAAGATCAGGGAGATCGCACTCAAAGTTCATCGACGAAAGATTGATCACGATGAGACTGAAGACGATATCTCAGATGATGAAGACCAAGCTCTCATGGTACGTAACTTCAAGAAATTCCTTCGCTTCAATCAAAGAAAGAAGGAACCACAAGAAGACGATGAAGAAGAACCAATCTGCTATGGTTGCAAAAAGACTGGACACGTCAGAAGAGACTGTCCGCTCTTAAAGAAAAGCAACCGGTATGAAAAGCCCTACAAGAAGAACTCATCAAAAAGGTATGCCAACACAAGCATTTGGCATGAAAGCGAAGCAAGTGACTCCGAAGAAGAAAAGAACTCTCCTCAAGACAAAGCAAATGTGTGCCTCATGGCAAATTCCACCAAGGTATCAAACGAAACTTTAGATGACTTCTCTTTTGATGAACTTGGCGATGCTTTCACCGATTTACTTGATGATCACAAAAAGGTTATCGGTAAATATAAACATGCCAAGGACAAAATCAAAAGTCTAGAAGATGAGATACAAAGAATTTCTTTACTTCTTGATAATGTTAGAAACACATCACCCACTAATGACACTGATGAAGTATCCAAGCTTAAATTAAGCTTACATGATGCTGAAGCACGTATTGAGCAACAAACTCAAGAAATCACTACTCTCAACACATTGCTTGCTGAAGAAAAGAGTAGACACAAGATTTCCATGACTAAGATTTATGGCTTAAATATTAAGGTTGATGAACTGCAAGCTGTTTCTAAAAGATTAGAAACCAAATTGGGTAAACAGGTTGTTCAACCTCAAACCCAATCACATGGGCACAACACCACTCATGCTAGTCAACCACGTCAATCTCATGCAGCACATAACCATGCATTTATATACACAAACTTTCACAAACCACGTGCACGTAAGAACACTTCTCACTCAGTACACACTCATCATGCACAAAGACACAATCAACATCACTCTACACATAAAAAGCACCATGCCATGCCATATAGACAAAATCATCATGCAATGCCATATAGACAAGATCCTCATATACCATATAGACAAAATCATCATGCCATGCCATCTAGACAATATCAGCATGTCACACATCATAGACAATACCATCATTCTATGCCTCATAGACACCATCAACATGCCACTTATTCCATGCATAATCATCTTCACCATGCTAACTCTTCACATCATGTCCATCCTCATCCTACTGCTTATAGATATTATTCTCATGCTCCTAGTATAAATAAGAATGCTATCTGTACTTATTGTGGATTACATGGACACATCTCACCACAGTGCAGAGTTAGAAGACTTGTAGATAAAAGGATATATGCTTGGTTCCCAAAGACTAACTTTTCAGGACCCTCAAGAATTCGGGTACCAAAGGTCACATCTACTCTTGATGTAGGTGGACCTTCTCTCCTCAACTGAAAGTAAGTGGATTCTCGATAGTGGATGCTCGCGACATATGACGGGAGACGCAAATCTTTTTGCATCACTATCGATGAAGAGAGAAGGATACGTATCCTTCGGTAACAATCTCAAAGGGCACATTATAGGTAACGGTATCATTGGTCATCCTCCTTCTCCTGTTATAAAGGATGTCTGCCTAGTGACCGAGTTAAAGCATAACCTGCTCAGCATTAGCCATCTTGCTGATCATGGATATGATATTAACTTTGGACAAAACTGTTGCTATATCTATGATAGGTCAACAGGAGACATTGCTTTTGAAGGGAAAAGAGAGGACAATATCTATATTTTCTATCTCTCTATAAATACTAACCATGCAGGTAGATGTTTATATGCCCACAAAGACGAACGACTACTTTGGCACCAGCGTCTTGGTCACGCCAACATGGATGCTATATCCAGGCTTTCTACCAAGAAGCTAGTGAGAGGATTGCCTGACATCACATTCAAAAAGGATACGGTATGTGCCGAATGTGAACTAAACAAGGCAACAAAATCCTCGTTTCATTCCATCAACTCTGTAAGTACTACTAGACCCTTGCAACTACTTCATATGGATTTATTTGGTCCTAGTAGAATAGCTAGCCTTGGTGGCAAACTGTATGCATTTGTTATTGTTGATGATTTTTCGAGATTTACTTGGGTTTTCTTTCTCGCTAATAAGAGCGATGCTATTTCTGCTTTCAAAGTTTTTGTAAAGAAAGTTCAAAACGAAAAAGGCTACATGATTACTCGAATCCGAAGTGATCATGGAGGCGAATTCGTAAATTATGATTTTGAAAGTTTTTGTAATGCAAATGGTTTTGATCATGAATTTTCTTGTCCTAGAACTCCTCAACAAAATGGTGTTGTGGAGCGGAAGAATAGAACTCTCGGCGATATGGCCAGAGTCATGTTGAATAAATTTTCACTTCCGAAATACTTTTGGGCAGAAGCTGTTAGTACAGCATGCCATATTTTGAATAGGGTGCTGATTCGTCCCATTACGAAGAAAACACCCTATGAGCTTTGGTTTGGGAGAACCCCCAATGTTTCTTATTTTAAAGTTTTTGGTTGTAGATGTTTTATCCTTAACACCAAAGACAACTTAGGCAAATTTGATGCCAAAGCTGACGATGGTATCTTTCTTGGTTATGCCGCCAAGAGTAAGGGATATAGAGTTTTCAATAAACGCTCACTTATTGTGGAAGAGTCAACAAATGTGACTTTTGATGAAGACAACAGCGCAGCAAGTACTCTTGATGATGACATTGAGCCATCAACTTCTACTCCAATGAATACTTCAACCGAAACTAATTCTCTGGAGGGTTTGCCTAAAAAATTCTCTTTCAAACCTTCTCATCCAGAAAATTTAGTTATAGGAGAAGTTTTACGTGGAGTAACTACTAGATCATCATTAAGAGACTCTGTTGCTAGCACTGCCTTCATTTCACAAGTAGAGCCTAAAAATATTTCTGAAGCTTTTAATGATGAATTTTGGATTTCTGCTATGCAAGAAGAACTCAACCAATTCGAGAGAAGCCAAGTATGGGAACTCGTTCCTAGACCGGTTAATCACTCTATAATTGGTACTAAATGGGTTTTTAGAAACAAAGTAAATGAAGATGGTTCAGTCACACGTAACAAAGCTCGTCTAGTAGCTCAAGGATACAACCAAGAGGAAGGTATCGACTACGATGAGACTTATGCTCCTGTTGCTAGACTAGAATCCATTCGGATGCTTTGTGCTTTTGCTAATTTTCAAAACTTTAAATTATTTCAAATGGATGTTAAAAGTGCTTTCTTGAATGGCTTTATTAAGGAGGAAGTTTATGTCAAACAACCCCCTGGCTTTGAAAATCACAAATTTCCCGACCACGTGTTCAAGCTAAAGAAAGCGCTTTATGGCCTTAAACAAGCCCCCAGAGCTTGGTATGAAAGGCTAAGCAGCTTCTTGCTTGAGAAAGGTTTTTTCTAAAGGGAAAATTGACACTACACTGTTTATCAAATCCTTCAAAGACACCATTCTATTAATTCAGATTTATGTTGATGATATTATTTTTGGGTCTACTGATGAAACTCTTTGTCAAGAATTTGCCAAGTGTATGCAGACAGAATTTGAGATGAGCATGATGGGAGAGCTCAACTACTTTCTTGGCCTGCAAGTAAAGCAACTGGCAAATGGAACTTTCATCTGTCAATCGAAGTATACCAAGGACATGCTGAAGAAGTTCGACCTTGACAACGTCAAACCAATTAGCACGCCAATGGCTACTTCAACCAAACTCGAACCAGATGAGAGCGGCAAACCCGTTGATCAACGTAAGTATCGAGGTATGATAGGCAGCTTACTTTATTTAACTGCTAGTCGCCCCGATATCATGTTTAGTGTTTGCCTATGTGCTAGATATCAAGCAAATCCTAAGGAATCTCACATGACCGCGGTTAAGCGTATCTTTCGATACCTTAAGGGTACGATTACAGTGGGCCTATGGTATCCCAAGTCAACATCATTTGACCTCATCGGTTACTCTGATGCTGACTTTGCTGGATGCAAGGTCGACCGTAAAAGTACGAGCGGCACGTGTCATTTGTTAGGAAAGGCTTTAGTCTCATGGTTTAGCAAGAAGCAGAACTCTGTCGCACTATCCACAACAGAAGCTGAATACATAGCAGCTGGGCGTTGTTGTGCACAGATTCTGTGGATGAAGCAAACCCTTGAAGACTATAAGTTATCTTTCATGCATATTCCTATATTCTGTGACAATACTAGTGCCATCAATTTGACTAAAAAGCCTGTCTGCCACTCACGCACTAAACACATTGAGATCAGACACCACTTTTTGCGTGATCATCAGCAAAATGGCACGATTAACTTAGAATTTATTGACACTGATCATCAGCTAGCAGATTTCTTTACTAAGCCATTATCCGAAGAGCGCTTCAATTATCTTTGTCGTGAACTCGGAATTTTGGATGAAGCAGTTATAAGTTGAGACTTACCTGCGTAAATATCGAGTATATTTTGATTCTTTTATGACAAATTTATTATGGGTACAAGCCGAAAGGGTCCTTCTGACAAAAAGGCGTAAAAGCCTAAGCGACACGGTGCACTAGTCCTCAGGACTACCGCTAGCTGGGATCCGGCCCCTGCAGCTAACCCATGGCAAATTTGAAATACTGAATTATAATATATTTCCTTGTTTATTATATGGTTTGTTACGATTTATTATTGCCAAATTGATCTTCCTAAAGTTCATTCTGACCTTTGTGAATCTCTCTATGTACTTTATTGGGTCTCTCAAATTTGTATCTTTTTTTTTCAACACTTAATTTTTTTTTTTTTTTTTGCCTAACTTTTGTTCTGGACCACTGATCCAGAACTCAGGCCGAACTCTGCCCCTAACAGAGTTCGGGCCGAGTTCGGTCCCTAGGTTCCAGAATCGGGATCTGGCTCCGCCGTTGGATCTTTTCTAATCCAATGGTCACTATTCTACCCGACCAAAGACAAAGCCCTACTTTATGTCGGGATTCCTTCTCTTTCCTCCCATATTTCCTTCTTCTCCACCTCTTCCATCTTCTTCCTTCCAAACCCTAACCCTAGTTCTTGATCTAGAGGGCTCTATTTCTTCTCAAAATCAAGGGAAAGGAGTTTTTCAACGTTCTCTTCAACTGTTTGACATTATTTTCAGGTATAACTCTCTATTTCTCTCCATTTCAAGTTATCCAATTTCTTGTAAATGGCTCCACGCTTGCCCAATCGCGGGAAGAGGATCCGAACCGAGGGTGCTTCTTCTTCGAATCCTCCTCCTCCGATTGAACAAGTAGTTGAACAACACCCCATTCATCCGTTGTTCAATCCGCCGAGTCACGATGACCCTAACACATACGACGACCGTCTATTTGTATCGCTAGACGCCTCTAATGAATGGTTTAGCGATTTTAGGACTCGTCCGGTGTTTGGGGGCCATCCCATCAATTTCACAATATTTTCTCAATATGAGTCTTTATTCCATGATCTTTGTTTGGATGCTTTAGTTGCTTCAAATTCTGTCATCTTCCGTAGTGCAATCCAAATGTTCTATTGCAATTTAACTTTTGATGCAACACACATCTATTCCCGGGTTGCCGGTATTGACATCGCCTTCAATGATTCTGAGTTGGGGGATTTTCTTGATCTTGTTAATCTTGATACTTGGAATAAACTTGTGGAAGCACGTCAATTTCAATTTGTTGGCGATACTTCTCTTGAAGGATTCAAGGAGGAATTATGTGCTCCTAACATAAGTCCTCGCAAACTTATGGCCAAGCATCTCAACCCCTACTTCTATGAGCTTCACCGAATGGTTTTTAACACCATCTTACCCAAGGCTGGCTCAACAGATGAAGTCACTTATCTTGAGATCTCCGCCTTATATCATCTCCACTATCGTATTCCATTCAACTTTCCACGGACTATGATGGATTGGATGATCAACTGTCGGAAGAAACCAAGAGCTTTGGTTTATCCTCTCTATCTTCCTTTCGTTTTTCGTGCCTTCATCATTCCTATCCATGATTGTCCGTTCCTGCCTGCACCTGCCTTTCTATCCAAAGCACGACGCCTTCAGCCTGTCGCTGCTTCTGAGTCATCTGAGCATTCTGCTGATGAGGAGCCTGACGCCCCTCCTTTTGGTCAGGATGCACCACCTCCACCTGCCACTCTTGAGTCCATTCAGACCATGCTCCGGGATCGTTTTACTCTTGAGGACGATCGCTGGACACAGCTAGACTATCGTACCACTCTGCAGATGAGTGCTCTCGGCAACTCTCTGCATGATATCCGGTACTCTCTGTCTCAGCATTTGCACATTCCCATGGAGAGGGATCCAGCGCGCGCGGGTTATCGCATTGATGATCCGTGGGTTATGCGTTACATGGATCCGGATGATGCTTTTGTGGACCCTCGTCGCTCCTTTCATGGTCCATCAGATGTTCCAGGACCATCTCGTGCTCCATGATGGAGATTGGCTACTATCTGCTGCTGCTGCTACTGATGATGATCTTAGTTACTTTTGATTTCAGTTATTTAGTTTCTTATGGATTTATGTAGCTGGTTTTATGTACTCTGTTTATGGTTGGCCACTTGGTTTGGTGGATGACATTATCTGTCTTTATTATCATTCTATGTCAGTGACTTATTTTGCTTACTGTTTCTTCTCTGCTTGGTGTGGTTGCATTAATATTCATTGCTTCTTTATATTGCTAACTGCCAAAAGGGGGAGAAATAATGTATATTTTTATTGTTTTGCTTTTGGGAGATATTAGATATCATACTGGTTCTATGCATTCGTATATCTGTGTATATCTGTACTTCTTCCTCTGGAAAATATTATCTATCAGATCACAGGTACTATGCATTTTGTAAGGGGGAGAGCTATAGCTTCTAGCTCGACACCGTTCATGGTTTACGGGGGAGCTATTTTCTCTTAGCTCAGGCATCGTGTATGGGGGAGCTATGGAACTATGTTACAATCAACTGTGTCCAGGTATGAATATTGAAATATACATATATTATTTTGTCAATTATCAATATGGGGGAGATTGTTGACACAAAGTCACAGTCAACCAAATATTGACTACATTGACCAAATAATATTTGTATTAATTCAATACGACACACGACGACTGCATTCAGTTCAAGACAGATGACTGCTCAGTCTCCGGCTCTCAGTGTGTTCTGGAGTCTGTATTTTATGATTTCATTGAGTCTAGATTTATGTACTCTGAGTCTTGCTGAGCTCTTGGAACTTAGTCTATAACCTACCCAAAATCCCAAGCTCCACTGAACCAAAAACTGCCCACTGGTCCCCTTAGAACCACTCTGTGCTCTGGAGACAGAGTTCGGGCCGAACTCTGCCTCCACACAGAGTTCGGGCCGAACTCTGTCCCCTAGAAATCAGGAACCCTAATTTTAGGGATAGCTGGTTGCTAGCTGTCCAACGGCCAAATTTTTGAATTTTCCTACCCGAATTCTGGCCGAATTCTGCCTATAAAAACACTATAAATAGGGCATGAATTCTCTCATTTCAATTCACTCAATCTTCTCTTCTCTTCTCTCCTACAAGCTCTATAAGCCATACCCTTCCCATCTACTAGCCACAAGCCTCCTAAGTCTCGAGTGCTCAGCATCTCTCAGTTAGGATTCTTGTGCAAGAGTGAAGAAATCGCTTGGACAATTCCAAGCAATCGCCACTGCGATTCTCTGTAAGAAGTTGACGTGCTCTTCTGAAGTAAAGGCACGGGTTGTAAGCTACTATTTCACAAATAGTGGATTTAATCCTGAGCTAGAGTTCTCAGGCCTGGACTAGTCCTCCACGAGGGAAACCAGGTTAAAATTGCTGTATTTGCGTATGCTCTCTTATCTTTCATTTACATTCCGCATTTTACTCTGATTATTCATTGTTCGTGAAAGAGTAATTTTTTAATTGGTCATTATATATATATACTCTATTCACCCCCCTCTAGAGTTGCCAAACTGTTCTTCAAAGAGTTGTTCCATACGCTGAACCCAGGACATTTTCTGAAACTAACGAGAGTTGCCTTCCTTTTTCCCTGCAGTTACGGGAGCTCAGGCGGAAGACGAGACGAGCGCTTCGAGCGGCTCGAGTGCTTCTAGGCCCGAGCATTCCGTTAATCCAACGGGAATGACGCCTACTGTAGCCGGATCTTCCGGCGACCCGATGCAACGTATGCTGCAAATGCTTGAAATGCAGCAACGTCAAAACGAGCTCCATCGTCAGCAAGCAGAGGCTCGTCAGGCTCAATTTGAGAGTCTGTTCGAGGCTCAATTCAAGCTGCAGCAGCAGCAGCTGAATACCCTCCAGCAGATCGTACAGTCGGTCGTCGGCAACAACAACTCAACGATGACACCTGCCGTGACCCAGCCTGCGGTTCGATCCAACGAAGCCGAACCAGAGGCGCCCGTGCTCTCACCTGCAGCACCGAGAAGTTCCAACTTCGACGTGTCAAAGTTCACTAAAAGCTGCCGCACTTCCTTCAACGGCACAGAAGATCCCGCGGTGGCGATCGACTGGTTGGAGGAGCTGGAAGACAAGTTCGAGCTTCTGGATGTCGAGGACCCGAAGAAAGTCGCGTGTGCTCAACTATTACTTCGAATGAACGCGCACGATTGGTGGGCTGTGCAGAAGCGGGCTATTCGACGTGAAGACGAGACAGCGGCGATCTCATGGGCGACATTTAGAAATGCGTTCGAGAACGAATATCTTTCTGCAGCCGTGCGACAGGAAAAGGAGAACGAGTTCATGCAGCTGACGCAAGGGAATATGACTGTACGACAATATGCGGCCAAATTCAACAAACTGGCCAAGTTCGCTGGTGACTATCTACCTACTACTGCAAGCCGAGCAAAGCGATTCGTAGTGGGCCTGCGTTCCACTATCCGTGCACATGTCTCGGTGCCGGAATACAAAACTGTGGGCGAGGCACTCAACCACGCCATCCGTCTGGAGTCCGAGTATCCTCCTACTACTACCGGCGCTGTTAACTCTAATAACAAACGCCATAGTTATGCGGGAGGCAACAACGCACATAAGCGTCAACATCGCGGCAACCAGACGAAGGAACGGATGGTCTGCAATTTCTGCCACAAGGACGGGCACCTGGACACCGACTGCCGACTTAAGAACAGAGTCTGTTTCGCATGCGGCAAAAGAGATCATCTCGTAAGGGACTGTCCGGAAGCTGCGTCGACCCAACGCCCGCCCCAACATCAACAGAACCGAGGCCAAGCACCTCGGGTTCCACCGATCACACAACAGAATGGCCAAGACCGTCGCCCTAATGCTCAGGGCCGTGTCTACGCCATGACCCGAGACGAAGTGTTCGTATCTGACACAGTTGTGACAGGTATACTGCAATTCAATAATAAACCTGCTCGTGTATTGTTTGATTCAGGTGCTACGCATAGTTTCATATCGGCGGACTTCGTCGCCGAACACAAATTTCCTCTGACACCGCTCGGTCTTGAGCTTACTGTTAATATCCCGTCGGGCATACCACTAGCTGCGAATTTAGTCTGCGGAGACGAAATCATCTGTATAGGTGGTCAACAGGTCAGTCTTGATGCGATAGTTTTAGACATTAAAGACTACGACATCATTCTGGGGATGGATTGGCTCGGTCCGTGCAACGCAACCATAGACTGCGCTGAGAAGAAAGTCACTTTCCGCATACCGGGAGTGCCTGAATTTTGCTACTCGTGTGGTGAGGCGTCGCCGACCTGCATGGTGATCTCTGCGATATCTGCTCGACGGATGCTGCATTCCGGGTGCGAAGGCTATCTGGCTTCCGTTCGAGACATGCGACAGGATAGTGCAAACGCGGGTCAGACCGACGTTGTGGCAGAATTTCCCGATGTGTTCCCGGACGAGTTGCCCGGCATGCCGCCCGATCGAGAGATTGAGTTCACTATCGATACCTTCCCCGACACTCGACCGATCTCGAAGACCCCGTACAGAATGGCCCCTGCAGAGCTTAAAGAACTCAAGGTGCAGTTACAGGAATTGCTCGACAAGGGATTCATCCGACCCAGCGTCTCGCCGTGGGGAGCGCCCGTACTATTTGTCAAGAAGAAGGACGACTCTATGCATCTTTGTATCGACTACCGCGAGCTGAATAAAGCCACCGTCCGGAACAAGTATCCCCTGCCCCGCATAGATGATCTGTTCGATCAGCTCCAAGGAGCCACGGTGTTCTCTAAAATTGATCTGCGTTCGGGTTATCATCAACTCAAGATCAAGCCGGACGATGTGCCGAAGTCTGCCTTCCGCACTCGATACGGCCATTACGAGTTCCTGGTAATGCCGTTCGGCCTAACGAACGCCCCTGCTGCCTTCATGGATTTAATGAATCGGGTGTTCCGACCCTTCCTCGGCAAGTTCGTAGTGGTCTTTATCGATGATATACTCGTCTACTCGAAGAATAAGCAGCAGCATACTGAGCATCTGCGGACCGTGCTTCAGACCCTTCGAGAAAATCAACTCTACGCGAAGCGAAGCAAATGTGAATTCTGGCTTAGCAGCGTCGCATTCCTCGGACACATCATTTCTGCTGAAGGCATTGCGGTCGACCCAAAGAAAGTTGAAGCCGTTGTCGATTGGAAGCGGCCAGCGTCCGTTGGCGAGATTCGAAGTTTCCTTGGCCTAGCTGGATACTACCGACGCTTCGTGAAAGACTTCGCGAAGATCGCATCGCCTCTGACTCGCCTCACCCAGAAAGGAGTCGCTTTTGAATGGTCAGACGACTGTGAAGCTGCGTTCCAAGAGTTGAAGCAGAGGCTCGTCTCGGCCCCGATACTCGCACTTCCAGAAGGGATTGAGGGTTTCCAGATATTTAGCGACGCGTCCGGTCAGGGCTTGGGGTGCGTGCTGATGCAGCGGAACAAGGTGATATCTTTTGCGTCCCGACAGCTAAAGCCGCACGAGAAAAATTATCCCACGCACGACCTGGAGTTAGCGGCGATTGTGTTTGCGTTGAAATTGTGGCGCCACTATCTCTATGGTGTGGCGTGCACGATCTATACCGATCACAAGAGCCTCAAGTATCTATTCACGCAGAAGGAGCTGAACTTGCGGCAAAGGCGTTGGCTGGAACTAATCAAGGATTACGACTTGACTATCGACTACACGCCGGGAAAGGGAAATGTTGTGGCGGACGCTTTGAGTCGGAAGTACCTTGCCTCGTTATCCATCGACCCTCGACTGCTACGCGACCTTGAAGAGATGGGCATCGAGCTCCGAGTCAGATTCCGGAACGTGCAGTTGGCAAAGTTACAGTTGGAGCCGAGCTTGCTGAATAAGATCAAGACCGCTCAGACGGACGATTCGTACCTGAAGAAAGTGCGAGAGCTAATTTCGACAGGCAGGACAACCGACTTTGCGGAAGACGAAACCGGCGTGCTTCGATTGAAGGGTAGGCTATGCGTTCCGGACGATTCAGAACTTAGAAAGGAGATCCTGGCGGAGGCACACTATGCGAAATACACTTTGCATCCAGGCAGTACCAAAATGTATAAGGACCTCCGTACGACCTTTTGGTGGCACGGGATGAAGAGAGATGTGGCGCTCTTCGTGTCGCAATGCATGGCCTGTCAGCAGGTGAAAGCTGAGCATCAGCGACCGGGCGGGGAGATACAGAACCTCGCTATTCCCGAGTGGAAATGGAATCATGTCACTATGGATTTTATTGTTGGCCTGCCGAAGACACCACGGGGGAACGACGCCATCTGGGTCATCGTCGATCGATTAACCAAGTCAGCGCATTTTATCGCCATCAAAGTTACTTGGAGCGTTGATCGCCTGGCGCAGATTTATCTTGACGAGATAGTACGGCTGCACGGAGTTCCAGTATCCATCGTCTCTGATCGGGATTCACGGTTCATGTCGCGATTCTGGAGTAGCCTTCAGTCGGCGCTGGGAACCAAGTTGCAGTTTAGCTCAGCTTACCATCCTCAGACCGACGGCCAAACGGAGCGCGTCAACCAGATTCTTGAAGACATGCTACGGCTCTGCGCTATCGACTTCAAATCAAGCTGGGACGTCCACCTACCGCTGGCGGAATTTGCATACAACAATAGCTACCAATCCAGCATCCAAATGGCGCCGTATGAAGCCTTGTACGGCCGGAAGTGCAGATCTCCTATTTGCTGGGATGAAGTCGGGGAACGGCAGATACTCGGCCCGGAGCTGGTAGAACAGACTGTGGAAAAGGTCAAGCTCATTCGGGAAAGATTAAAGACCGCGCAGAGTCGCCAGAAAAGCTACGCGGACATTCATCGTCGACCACTCGAGTTTCAAGTAGGCGATCACGTATTCCTCAAGGTGTCGCCCATGCGGGGAGTTAGTCGGTTCGGCGCGAAAGGAAAGCTGAGTCCGAGATTCGTTGGGCCGTTCGAAATACTTGAACGGGTCGCGCCAGTGGCCTATAAAATTGCCCTACCACCGGCGCTTGAAGGTGTTCACAATGTCTTCCATGTCTCTCAATTGCGGAAGTACGTGCACGACTCGAGCCACGTGGTAGATTTTGGCCAGCTGGAGCTAAAGTCTGACTTATCCTACGTTGAAGAACCAGTTCGAATCATAGAACGCAAGGATAAGCTGCTGCACAATCGAGCGATCTCTCTCGTCCGCGTCCTCTGGAAGAACCACTCGGTCGAAGAGTCGACGTGGGAGCTTGAATCGGAGATGAAGGATAAATTCTCTTCATTGTTCTCGTAGAGGTAGGTTTCATCTTTAAGTTTCGAGGACGAAACTTTTTATTAGTTGGTTATGGTGTAGTGCCCCGTCCCTACATCGTGCCCCGTCTCCGTCCACGGGGTGCGCGAGAAAGGAACACTGTCGCTATCGATTTGGTCGGGACCGATAGGTCGGAATCGGCCGAGTCGATCGAACGGGAACGGTTGAATTAAGATCCATTCCACGTTATGGAATGGCTTCTTCGGAACCAAGTCCCATATTCAGCGGGTTGCGCCTCGAGGATTGGCTCTGCGGCTGAGTCGGGAGAGACCTCCCGTTGCTCTGGTTTTCATGCCGCACTTGAATTGGCTTTGGCTTTCGTTTTCGTGAATGCTTTCGATGGGTTTTTCGTGACGCGTTTTCGAGCTCGCATTCATATCGAAATTCCTTGAAATACACAGTGTTCTAATCAGTTGCTTATGCGATTGCAGGTGATCGCGTAGGCGACGACAGCGTAGCCAACCGGTCGCTCGCTTGAAGCAAGCTAAGGCGAGTGGCTGACCTCCTTCGTCCCGTCCCTCTACTTCAAAAACTCAACATGTGAAGTAAAAATAAATGCTTGTCATAATAGTATAGAATCAAGAAAATCGTGGCACGATACTTCACAAAACACTTGTTATCGAACTGTCGGTTTTGGAAATGAAAAACGTGCTTCCCTATGCAATTACACTTGGTCTATGCCAATCCAACGAATGAATCTATTAACGCTTATCGCAACGATACGGAAAAATGAGTAAATCAACTAAGTTCCAAAGAAAAACGGTCATTGGACAACTTGTCGACAAGGTGAAGTTCCTCGAACGGTTGCCTCGGCCAAGGGACCGGTTCGGCCCGGGAGGAACGAGTGTAGCAGCGCCAACCCTTCATCGGCGCGAGTTATGCGGGCACTTTCGCACAGGGCTCGCTACCCGACGCGAAAGGGGCGTCGTCTAACCGAATGCTATAGTCCGCGATGGCTTGACATTGCCAGTGGCCTTTAAACCCCTATCACTACTTAACAGGTGCACGGGACACGGGATGAACATGATAGTTGCTTGCCTCAAAACATGTTAACATGCAAATCATACAGGATGGTTAGAAAGATCATTGAAATAGCTAGCAAACATGTTTATGAAACTTCTTGAATCAAATGCAGAGCTTGGATTTAATTAGCCATTCGCCAGTACATGTGTTTCGTGCTGATCCTCGCTCTTTGCAGGTCCCGCGAACCAGGAAGGACGTGCCAACTAGCAAGGCGACGTTCGTGACTTTTGAAGCTTCGGCCGTGCGTCGAAGACTATCTCTCAGCGACTCCACATTTTGAAGGCTCTCGATAGTCCAAGGAAAATGACTCAGCGTCCCTCCCATCCAGGTCAATGGAGTACTTGTGTATATTGAGGGATGTGTGCAATGTATGGAACGGCTATCTCATCGGCACTCTTTTGTAATCGAGTCATGTTGTAGCCCGCGCGGCAATGAGTCTTGTGTGTCGGAGTCTGTAAAAAAAAGATGTTCATTATCAATAAAGATCAAGTTTCCTTTACTTATTGTGTGTATCAATTTGTCTGCGTACTCTCTTAGATCTCGTGTCTCGGATTACCTTATGACTTGGCCTTGTGCGATCGCAAATTAGGTTCGCACGGCATCACGCCCGGGGGACGACTATCGATTCGACGGAATCGGGGCGTGACAGCTTTCTCCCTTCACCTGTCTTAGAAGGACGAAAGCGCTTGTGCTTAAATTTTCCTCTAGCTGTCCTATCACTTATGGCCATTACCACTTAATGTGACTATATCCTCGTCTTAAACTATTCGTCCTTTCCCTCAATCCTAAATCTACTATTGTGACCTTCCAATCACTTGAAGTTAGGAATGATTCAAATCGTTCCCTTAAGCGTTCCCTCAACCAAGACGACTAGCATTCCCTCAAGGAACCACATCTCCTAAATTTCTAAAAAAAAATTCTTGATATACTCAGTATTCCATACTAATCTTTTATTCATGTTTTACCTTCACTTCTTAACCCCTAATCTTTTATTTTGCGTCAGCTAGCAACCCTCACTTCGCAAATCATATCCGTAATTTATCTTCCTATTTACCTAAATCACGATTTCTGATGCATGTTTGCGTTGAACGTCGTTTCTTTGCCTCGCCCAATGACTTAATCATATTTCCTCATCGATAAACTCTTGTACCTTCTCAACCCTACATACCCTAGTTACTTCTTAATTTCGAGGACAAAATTCTTGTAAATTGGGTAGGATGTAAATCCCCTAAATTTCTACTATATTTTATTTATCTATTAAATTTTTGGTAAAGATTTATATTTTTTGTATTTGCTCGTCGAGTGCGAATATGTGCGAGATACATATTTTTATAAAACATTTTATTATAGATTTTATTTATAGGTTCAAAATAATATGTGATAAATATTTTTATTTATCTATTGCTTACAGTTGCACAAAGTTCCGTAGTGAGAATTTCCAAACTTTACTTATTTTATAAAAAGGCGAGTTATTTTATTAGTGATTTAGAAAACCATGTTTCATATAAAATATTTTCTTCTCGTACAAATACGTAAGATGTAAATTCACGTATAAGTTGGTTTTCAAAATTATTTTATTAACTTACTAAAAGGATATTTCAAATAGTTTAGCATTTATTATCATTTTCGAAATTAATATTATAGCATATTTTTCAAGTTATAAAAAGTTAATTTTAAACTAGTTTATTACGAATAAATCGGATGATGATTTTATTAAATAAATTTTATACAGATTTTTGAAAAATATTGAGTCATTGTTTGATATTATCTAGATTTAAATTTAAATATAGATTTGAATGGATTAGTTTAATCTAAATTTAGATTAAAATAAGTAATTATCTACTTGGGTTTAGTATATATATGAGAGCTTCCCATTGAGTTATCCACAATTTCTATTCCATAAAATTCTCCTCCACCCGTAAGTGTCGTGCATCGTGTCGGTGTCCAAATCTTATTCCATCTTTTACATATACAATTTTGTGTCGGACACACCCCCACAAATCAATACCACTCCGTCATTGCCGCAGTGCCCCGTCCATCTCGTCCGATCCCAAGACAGCACCCAGTCACCACCGCGGCCACCGCCGCGACAGCACGACCGCCACCTCCCACACAACCCAACCCCAAGCCCTGTGCTGTCCAAACCAACCCCGACACAACCGGACCGCCGCCTCCCTGTCATCGCCGAAAAAACCCTTTCCTGGCCACCACCATCGTCGCCCGACCCGTCTCCTCCAGCCATCATCCGCAGCCACCGTTCTCCCCCAACCTCTCAACTCCACCCCGCGGCCTCACTGCTCTCCCCGGCCAAACACCTCCATCCGCTGCCTCGCCCATCTCCACCAGAACTCCCTGCTACTAGCACTTCCCCAATGGCTTGGACCTCTACGGCATCAACACCAGTACACCGACCTCACTTTGCCACCACCGCACCCATGCCACCGACCTCACTTCGCCACCGCCGCACCCATGCCACAACCGCGACCCTAGTCCCTTCTTTTGACCAAACCTTCCTCAACCGCTACCACCACATCATCACAAACCCCCAATATCATCCACCACCACAGCCAAAAGAAAACACAACACACCCCGGCCGAGAAAACCGCGGGAGATCCGGCACCAATCCCTCGGTCGCCGCCCTCGGCGACCCCTACGCCCACCGTCCTCCATGGTCGAGAGCACAGGAAGCTCTTCCTTTCCTCTCCCCCTGGAACTCTCGCTCAACCCCATCTCCCTCTTCCTCGCTCTTCCAGCCCGCTCCTTCTGCTTCATTTTTTTGAGTTGCTTTTTCTCTTCCCCCTATTATTCTTTCTAAAAGTTTATATTTCCTCTTTGCTCATCTTGAGCAAACAGAACAGTTCTGCTATTAGCAATTACTTTATGAATTATTTTTATTATCATTATTTTCGTTATTATTATTATTACTAACAGAAAAACAGATAAAGTAGATATTTTTTTTAATAAATGTTTGTTGTATTTTAAGTTATTTGTTACCATTAGTTTTAAAATATATATATACAGCTTTGGTAATACTCTCATTGTTTTGTTGTTATTATTATTATTTAGTTTATGGTTTATGGGTCCCCTTAAAATTAATAGTAATATTGGTGTTATTATTTTTATTCTTATTATTATTGGTAGTAGTAGTAAGATATTTGCTATTTTTAGATTTTACATATTTTATATTTATATATATAATTTTAGTTTTGTTCTTTACCAGTAAATTTTGTATCACTAGCAAATACAACTATTATATTAGATTAACTCTACACTTATTTTCAAAATAGGATTCGAAAACCTTAGAGATACTATTATATTATTTAAGTTATATTTCTCAAGATATTTAAATAATTACCAAAAAATAATAATAAAAATAAATACTTGATCCATTAAAATATAATCTTACAAATTATAAAATAACTTTTGTTGATATTCTCAAATATTGTCTAAAATATTTTTACTAGGGAAATATAGTTTCTCTATCTTAAACTTAAGGGGTTTATTTTCTAAAAACGATTTTCTTGGCTTAAGTGATTCTTTTTTACTCAAAAAACTAGTATTTCAAGTATTATAAATATAACTTTTCTAAATCATATATTATCTTATCCAATTTCCTTGGTTATCCCCTTGCCCATAACAAATCCTACTTTATGTTCCCACGCCAAATTCATATGTCCTCCTATCGACCCTAACTAATATAGCATTTCTGGACCCGATGGAACAGTCCGTACCGTCATCAGAGGTCGTTTTGAGTAGTTGTAACAATGAAGTCAACTCCGTGCCACTTTGATCATCGCAGCACCCCAGGCGTCACACCAGGCAAGTATACTTTGCTAATTTACTGTCGTATTATTTACTTTCAGCATTTATTTACTTTGTTTCATATTTGTTAGTTTTATTTGTTATAAATTGTGCGTCCAAGCCATACTTGGGTGCAAGCGACTCTATTAGTTGTTTTTTTATTTTATTTTATTTGATGCATGTTGACTTAGTTTTAGCAGACTACCTTCTTGTTGTGGGATATTCTTATATCTCCCTTGGCCATGACACTCTCACTACGCGGTTTGAGACATTTTGCTAGGGACACGGCTTGCATATTGACTGTCCATCTCTATAGTCGTGTGTCGGATAGATGATCCTAACTGCTACGATTAGGATATAGAGACTCGAGCAGTTACAAAACTGGACAGGTCATGGACATGACTTGGTCAGTATGGGAAATCTTGGAGGGGGGACAGTCACTAGTGGGTATGGAAAGCCAAACAGGTAAACCATAGTTTTCGAAAGGAACTATGGCGAGATATATTTGCAGATACCCTCTGACGTTTTGGACGTTATGGCCGGATACGGATGACTGGATGCGAGTTACGTACACTTAGCCTAAATTCCACCCATGCGCATGAAAGTTGTCCTCTAAATTGCACATTAGACGATTAGAATCCCTTTTGCATATTTGTGTCTAGGATAGTCTTTTATATATTAGTTATCTATTTCGACAGTTCATATTAGCATGATATTATGTATCTTGTTACGTCCATCTGAGGACCTGGTGATCCCTCCAGGTGTGTGTTCTTGTCTTTCGCAGGTATTCTAGCCAAGGTCGTGATCATCACTTTTCTATCAAGATGACGTGCTCTTGGATTATCCTTCGCTTTGTTCGACAAATTTCTATCATTTGTATTTATTCTTTTTCATTTAAATGGTTGGTAGTGGATGTGTCTCCGCTCAACATATTGTACAAAGACAATTCATAGTTGATTATATGATAACTTTTATTCTTATATTTTATGGATGAGAGTAGTTAGCTGTGACCTTCCTGTATTTACAGCTTACGTATATTTATTATACGGTTGGCATGTCTACGTTCCTAGTCCTACGTATTTGGGACTGGGGCGTTACAGTAACAACTTGATACCCTGAATATTTTTGGACAAAAATATCTATAATCTAAACTTAAAACTACCCCCCTATCCCCATCCCCCTTCGCCCCCCTCAGCCACCTGTCCGTCCCCGGCCACCTGCCCTTGCGCCCCCTCCCGACCCCCCTCCACCCACCGCCCGCCCCCACCCACCCCCTGCCCCCTCCGGCCACCCGTCCCCCCTCCAACCACTGCGTGCGTCCGGAGAGAGGGGGCGGTGGGGAAGCGGGGACGGCGACGGGGTAGCAGAAGGGGGTGGATGGGGTCGAGGGTGACTGGAGGGGGCATGGTGGGGGTGGGGTGGGGGCGGGGAGTGGTGAGCCGACATAGGGAAGAGGGGAAAAGGGGTTGGGTTCGATTGGAAAGTGAAGGGGAGGGATAAATTTATCCTTTTTGAAATTTTGGGTATCAAATTGAAAATATTAAATAGTTGATAGATTGTTGAGTAAAAAAGTTTATTGTATTAAGTTGAAAAACATGAATAATTGAGGTATCAAGTTGCAATTTAGCCTAGTTTAACTACATGTGCTTCTGGCTGCACATTAAAGGCCCCGTGATAGCCTGGTTTTAGTGTATATTTTTGAGTGTCTACAAGTTTACCCTCAAGAGACGGCCTGATATCTCTATCCATACACTATAGATGAGTTCTTTATTAAAGAGACATGACATGAACCTTGCGCTTCCCTCACGGTGATACGCCGCTATGACATGGCCTAAAGTCGAGGCATTACTCATACCCGGGAACCTCATCGTAGTGTCATACTACAGTAGCATGAGGTCACAAGCCTCTTTGTAGTGCCAAACTATCCAGCATGAAGCCTTAGGCAACCTTACGATGTTACGCCGCAACGACATGGCTTGCAAGGCCGAGGCTTTACCCCTATCCGGGTTCCTCATCGTGGTGTCGTGCCACAATAATATGAAAACATGTAGTACCCTGTCCCGCTCAGTCAATCGGAGGAATCGAAACGCCAACGGCGTTCGGACTTAGCCTTGCAACGGCTTGCTCGGAGACATCGCTCAGGTGGGGTAGTTTCGGTGAACTTGCCTCATCTTAGCCTCCACATAATAAATTGTATGTTTTTAACTTGCACAAGTAGGCTTGATAATAAAAGAGACGAATCCACATAGCTAAAGGGAATAATCCCGACAGGTCGAAATGAGTTAGGATATGGAAAGGTCCAGCGGTCGGCTTAGAGTTGGTGCACAACGTGCTTTGAAAATGACACTCGGTCCTTCGTCCCGTAGCTTGGGAGAAGAAAAGTTGGTCTTCGACACAAAACTATGAACTTGCCTAAGTCATAGGCGTCTCCTGCGTAAATGCTCGATAAAGCATGCACGCTTTCACTGCGCAAGGCTTGGCATAGCCTTTGCTCGTCCCTCGGGTTAAGTTGTAGGCTCGATTAAGTTAGGCAAAGTTATGCCGGTTGACCTAAGTTATTCCTAGTGCTGTCCCGCTCTTTCTGCGGTTGTCAAGTTAAATAGTCCCACGATCCCAAGGCCCGTCATATGAGGTATGACTTGGGCGATAGCGTTGCGTAGAATACGAGTTGGTTTAAGGCACGAGCCACAGTTGGTTCAGTAAAAAGTTAGCCACGGTCTGTTGATACTTAAGGAACACGTTATGTTCAAGTTAAGTGGGAAGGCTATGCAGTAGCCGTTCCCTGAGTTCAAAGAATGTTAAGTCTAAGCGATGGTTAGTCGCCGAAAGGAAATATGTCGGAACTGTAGGTCAGTCGTCGAGGCAACCCTGGTTTGGGCTCTGTAAAAGAAGTATAAAAAGTGGAAAGAGTAAAACAAAAAGGAACTAAGTGATGATGATGAGACCATGCAATTACGTTAAGTCTAGAAGTTAGCGTAGGCGCGTGGTCATGGACAACTTGTCGACAAGGGCGATGTTTCTTCGAGCGGCAACCCGGGGCCACGGGACCGACTAGGCCTAGGAAGAAACACGATATAGCCGAGCTGGGTAATAGGCAACCGGTAGTTCGGGAACTTGCATCGGGGATCGCTACCTGCGGTACAAGGGTCCCGATTGCCAGGCTATGTCCATGATGGCTAGTTAATGCCAATGAACATTCATATAGATGTGTCGGCACGGGCAGCAATCCGCGTGTGTGCCTTTGGACTGAGTTGAGTTGAATGTGTATGCTGTTAGAAGACACAATGTCTGGACCTAAGATTTGGCTACAACAAAGGTGGCGTGCTTCGGCACGAGATGTGGCGTCGAGTGTTAAGTCATTGGCATAGAGTTGCATGAGTTAGACTTGAGCTGTTACGAGTTAAGTCGAGAAGGGCCGTAGGGCAAGTTGGGTGAAGTTACGTTGAGTTGCTGGTCATGACCTCGAAATGTGAGGCACGACCGTGTTGTCAAAACTAAAGCATAGGCAAGAATAAGCGAGGAGGCACTGCCTCAGAGATATTGAAGCACGAATCGAGTTCATGGCACGACCGAGTCGTTACGTCACAGAGTATGGCACGAAAGGCAAGTATAAGTCGGTACGTTGACAATACAAGCACGAGAAAGGTCTAGAGGCAAGGAAATGGAGTCTATCGTGTAGTTGCATCTCTGATTATGGCCGTAAGGCAAGCACGACTTGATAGGTTAACGATGTTTTGTAGACGTTACTGTTGCAAGCACGGGATGGTCCTCAGACACAAATATGTCAAGGCGTTTGTCATAAAACTGATCCTAAGACAATGCTAGAAAGACAATTGATAAGAATGGACTATGTTGCACAAAGTAAATCAAACGTGTTGGTTTTATATGGGTGGGCAAGGAGCTCGCTCCACCAGTACAGTTGAGTACTGACACTCACATAGTTTATATGTACAGGCACAGGTAGAAGCTCATGGCGTGGAGCTTGCTTGGATGCATCGAGGCACGGAGTCCCTTGGCGATTTGTAGCGTGCGGCCGCATAGAGTCAAGACTGTGGACATTGTCTTTCGAAGCATCCGCTGGCTCGAGACTTGTATTGAGAGATGAGAGAGAGCAGAGTGAACTTGTAATGAGAGAAAAGTGAGCTTAAGAGACTTGTAATCTTGGCCTTGCGCCCTTTGTAATATTTGTTTCAATATCAATAAAGAGTATTTTGTAATGATTTTTGTTTTGTCCTAAATTTCTGCTGCTATTATTCAATGTCTCTGCATGGGACTTCTGTGCGACGACCCCGTCGCAGCCGCTGAAATCGGCCGTTATAGAATCCACCTTGCACGAGCGCAATCTAGGCTCGTGCGACATCACACCTTAGAGAGGACGATCGCTCCTACGGGAGCGGGGCGTGACATAATGGTATCAGAGCACAGCTTTACGTTCTTGGACTATCGATTGAATTCTTTAACTCCGATGTTTTTGCGAACTCTAAATGTTGCTTCCGCAAGTTGATATCGTTGGTGTGCTCTCTCTCAAATGTCCCACGGGATGTCCATACAATAATTCTAACTATTTTGTAAAACATAGGAGAACAGTTTTTGATAAAACAAAAAAGATGGTTTGCGTAAGCACGATTGGCTAAGTCGGGCTGGGCATATACACCAAAGTTGTGTCGACCTTAGAAAAGTCGAGTGCGAGATTCGTAATGTTTCGAGTACGAAATGAGTTGGACTTGATTGAGCAAATGAGATGACTATCGATAGGGGTGCTATAGAGCGACGATATCGTCGATGCGATGTAGACGAGCGTGCTAGGAAATTGAGGAATCGTTCGGACAGAAGTTTGAAGTAATCGATTGTGAACCGAGTGAGAGTGTTGAGGGTTTGTAGAATGACTTCATCCCTGAGTGGTGTATACGATAGCCTCAGGAATGTCGACTGATGGATTGAGGATACGGGGTGTCGATGAGTCTATTAGCAAGCGTTGCGTGTATACAAAGTCGTAGATTGAGTATTATTGAATAAGTAGTAGCCTTGAGATTTAACGAGTTGATTCGAACAACCTAGAAATTGACGCGCACGGAACGTGTACGGGATCGAAGATTGTGCGAGTATGAAATACAAAATGATTGAGTAGGTGAAATCGAATCGAGAAAAAGTTAGGGTGTACGAATGGATGACTTGATCGAAGAAATTGATACGGATCATATACGAAAAGTTAGCACGACGAGAAGATAGCATGCATGAAAAGTTTGATTCGAATGTTTGAAAATGACTCTAAGGATTGGAATGGATGTCGTTCGATAATTGAGTTAGCAAGGAATGATGTGAATTGAGAAAATACGTTGGTCAATGATTTAAGATAGACGGATGAACAATACGTGAGTCTGGGTTTGAGGAAAAAAATTGATGTTGTAAATGATTCGAGGGATAATGATCGAACTTGAACTGAATGTCGAGGATATTATCCAGTCGGACGATAGCATCATTCGTACGACTCGAAATTGGTTACAAAGGCAGATCGTCAGGTTACGCATATCGTCGATGGTATTAAGGCGTATCAAAGATCGATATGCGATAACTCGGGGCTACTCTGACTCGGCGAATGACGATCGTGCAAGTGTTATTATTCAGTTGGATGCAATACTTAGGATTTTGATTGAGACGAATGTTGGATGAAAGTGATCGTGTCTTGATGGTTATGCGGATAACCACAGCGTCGACGATCTTGTCTTGTACGAGCGCAACTCTAGCCTCGCACATGCGTTGCATCGGATTTGGGGCGATCGTTCCGCGTGAGCGCTGATATGGTGATTCATGTCGCGGGAATGATCGAACTCGAAAAAATCAGGATGCGGCAACTTTGATTGTCTCAACTTGTTGGTTTGATGCGAAAAAAATTCGTGGATGTTAGGACTTGTGATTGATGATTGAATAAACTTGAGGAGTGAGTCGGTCCAATCCGCACATCGAGAATGAACTAGTCTAGACTCAAGCAAGAGCTACGTCTCGATGAGGATAATTATCCTGCGGGAACGTGCATGGTGATTCATGCCCACCGTGGATAATCGGAATCGCGTGAGATCGGGACACAACATATTGTTAAGGTAGACGACCTTATGATCGAATACGTGAATTGTGATGAACGATTTAGGAAATATGAAATATAAATTATGGTTTAGCGATGAATTGTGTCGTAACGTGCTTGACTTGGAAGGATTGATAGGCAGATTATGTCGAATGTGTTCGAAGAGATAGACTATGCGAAATGGCTTATTGGTCGAGCGATATTGATGTATCGAAGAATTGGTTGAGTGAACTTACGTAGGATGGCTTTGCTGAATGACTCGGACCCCGTACGACGAACGTTGGGATGTGTGTAGGGAATCGATGCTCGAAGTTTAGAGATCGGAGTGATGCGAGCTTGGGTAGAAAATCCCGTACTATCAACTTGGTTTGACCTTAGGATTGGGTCAGTGTTGATATTGTTGCTTGGGAACTATGATTCCAATACTGACGAATGGCTTTAGCCCAAAGGCATAGCCTAGCGGTTCGCAAGACGTCCCGATGCAAAGCGATAGGATGTGTGGTGGCACCACTCATGAGGCTCGGTTGACATGCACGTATATCAGGGACGCCCGAATATGTGCACGATCCGACTCGAGTGGTGATGGCGGATTCTTTATCACGAGGCTTGGCTGAAATGCATGTATTTTGGCGACGCCTAGAATATGTGCACGATCCAACTAAGTGATACATTGAATCAAGTGAGGAACAGGAAAATGTCGAGTATTTTGAAATTCTGAGTTTTGAAGAAATGTTGATGGTAATGCGAGCGTTGAATTGAGACGAACTTGAATATTGATTGATCGGATGGTTTGCCTAGAAAAGAGTTGTACGTGTGCACGACGAGAGTAAGTTACCTAAGTTGAGATATAGTTGTTCGAGGTGAATGATAACCATAGCACGAGCGTGGCTAAGGCGTGATGCCGCACGGGCCTAGGTTGCGCCCGTGCAAGGCCAAGTCCAGAAACGGCCGATTTGAGCTAGGCCACAGAGTCGCACAGAGTGTCCCCCTTGCAGCGGAAAGTAAATAAACACAAGTAGAAGCAAATTCGATCTCTTTATTGATATTCACGAAGGTTACAAGCGGCGCTAGGCCGATATTACAAATCGCTCAAGCTCTCTCTCTGAAACATAAAAGGCGTGCCAAGTGGCTTACAAGATGGAATGATACATGGCGATGTTCCGATACATTATGTCCTGTATAGGGTGCTTCAGCTTCTGCAACGTCCCAAGGCCCCGGAGTTGGCTCCGCGCCTTAACACGTTCGATGGAAGTTCCGCACCAGCCGGCATCTCCTGCTTCCTGCAAGCAGACTGTGGAGTTATCAGTACATTGTTATGCACTGGTGGGGAGGCTAGCTCGCCCACAATGCTATCATTACCAAACACGTTGCATTTACTTTTGTGCACCGACTATCATTCATTGTCTTTCTAATCTTGCCTTAGGGTGAATTTCATGGCACATATCATGACCTATCTCGTGTTGCTGATTTCAAGTGTCGCATGGAAAATGCATGCACGACTTACCCATACTTACCGTCCGGCCTTTCCTGTCCAAGGTAAACCAAGTTAGTCAACATTAACATAAAGTAACATGACGTGATTTATGTAAACATTCAATGTTACGGGCGTGTCCGTGTCTCGGGTTCTAGCACGTCGTAGGCATGTTCATTCACGTCGTAGGCATGTTCAGAGTGTTACGTTTCGAGCATGTTCAGGAGGCACATTTCCAGCATATTCAGGGTGTTATATTTCAAGCATGTTCAGGCATGTTACATTTCGAGCATGTTCATGTTCAGGACGTTACTTTGCAAGCATGTTCAGGAGTATTACATTTCGGGCATGTTCAGGAGTGTTATAACTCGAGCATGTTCAGGAGACACTTTATTTAGTTAACTTAGACTACTTGTTTCAATGCAAGAACTTGCACGTGGATTGCCACCAGCATAGTCCACTTAATCTACATGCATGGGTCGCTGGCTTTACAAGCCATTTTGGACATATCACGTGGGCATTCTCACCTATCGAAGCGTGATGGCTGGTACACCTTGATAGTTTCTTGAAATGCCTGGCCTTACGTCTCTTTGAGTGGCCGAGCCCCCACTCAAAGCAGCCCGTAAGCCCCATGTCTGATTCCGCCTAGGCCGGCCACGGTATTCCCCCCCATCGCCCGTGCCGCAGAATCCTTCCTCAAGACGGCCACGGTATTCCCCCCATCGCCCGTGCCGTTTGTCCATGACCATTTCGTATTTTACTTGTCTTTTACTTAGCGGCTATCTTCGAGCCGTAGGCTAACCCTTAGCCATAATGCGTTAACGACCAGGTTGGCGTCCGTACAGCGCGGGTAGCGAGCCCCGTTGCACGTGTCCGTCACACCTGTCGCTAGCGTCTTCCATGTCTTATCTTTCATGTATTCTTTCTTTCATTTTATTCTTTTACTTGTTCGTATGATCATAGAGTCATTCATGTTTTTGTTCATTCATTCGTTGATTCATTCATTCATGCATTATGCAACTCCCAGTGTGGGAGTCGCCTTGGCGACCCATCGGTCCCATAGCCTTCCAATGTTGCTAAACTCTACTCGGAGCGACTATGTTGATAGTCTTCCCATTTCATTGTTGTAATCCATTCATTGTTTCATTGTTGAACGCGTACGGGACTTGAACGTAAGCTTGTGCCGTAGCACGAGCGTAGAGCACGGTACGAGAGTTTCTATATTTGTCGAGTTCTTTTCCATGTTCTAAACAAGCATGCAAGATGGGATTATTCCCTTAGCTAGGTGCGTTGAGTCATTTATTAGCATGTGCGGGTTATCGCCTAGCGATTCTCGTGATAGTGTCCGTATTGTTATGTGTCTAGGCTAAGCACAGACGGGTTCATCGGAGCCACCCACCTTAGCGATGTTTGCATCGGCCAAGTGATACTCCGAGCGCGCCTTTGAAAGTCTAAGTCTGGATTCATCTTGACAGGCCAATGCAAGCATTGCATTGATTCTACATCTGGTCGAGGCCAACTCTTCGGGTCGACGGCTCGTTCGAGTCGTTGCACTTGCCGTTTGGATCGGCATTCCGCTAGGGCGGAGCGGGTCGTTACATAATACACCACTCAAAATAAGTCTCGTCCTCGAGACTTCTTGAGTGCAGGTCATCCTATCATTCCTTAACTCGTGTCGTCGTGTTTCTTAGATAATTTTCATCGAACGGCTCTATCGTTCGATGGCATCGAACCATACTTTGATATCTTTCTAAGTTCCGTGTCGCACGCATTTGTCGATTTTTATTGAATAGCCTTTCATTCATTTTAGAGTTGATTGTACTTATTCAATTCGAGTGTTTCTTCGTCTTGGTTGCTATTTCTTCGTGTCATGGGATGAAAATGGTTTCACGAGGCACGTTGTAATTCGTCAAATACGAGGGTCGTAGGCTGAGGCAAACTCACTTTTATTTATCTCGGTCATCGAGATGACCCGACTCGCTTCTCAAGCGTTCGTGTCCATAAAATCAGTATAATTTCTACTTAGCGGGGTCGACCAAGTCTATGAAATTTTCGTCCGATTTCAAGACTAAGTATTGCACTATCCTCGAGTATATCTTCCTATCAATGGTCCAATTCGTTATACCAACTTTTATTTGCACGATATCGATTCCATATCATTCACTTGATTATGGCCAATTTTGTTGTCGTTCACGCACACTCCGCTTGCACGTTTCTTTGATTCAGAGCCACGTTCGTACTAGTATCGATCCTTTACTTAACGCAATTTCAAGATCTTCGACACTCTCCCATTCCTCAAGTCTTGCTTGAACTCGATGTATCACTTGGCTGGATCGTGCACGCATTCCAAGCGTCTCCAAAATACATGCATTCAGCCAAGCCGCATGATCTAAAAGTTTGTCATTCTCACTCGAGTCGCATCGTGCACATACTCAAGCGTCCCTGAATATATGCATGTCAGCCGAATCTCGTGAGGGGTATTCCTATATTCGTGATTCATACTATCCATCCATGCCAATCCTCAAGATCAATCCTTCGATTGATAACTCATGAAACAGGGCGTCTCGCCTACCCGCTAGGCCATTTTTTTTCGAGGCTAAGTCAATGTCAGGATTGGAATCATAGTTCTCCAACAATAATGCCAACACTGACCCCAATCCTAGGTCAAACCAAAGTCGATAGTACGGGATTTTTCTACCCACGCTTGCGTCACTCAGATTTCTAAACATCGAGCACGATCACCTATTCGCATCAATGTATTCGTCGCACACCGCAACGAATTCAAATCCATTCAAATCACTAAATTGACATACTTCATATATCCAATCTAACCAATTCATGTATTCGATCACGAGTTCATCTAACTTGACAATATGTTGTGCCCCAATCTCACGCGAGTCCGATTATCCACGGTGGTTCATGAATCACCATGCAACGCTCCCGTGGAATGATCATTCTCATCGGGGCGTAACTCTTGTTTGGGTCCAGACTAATTCATTCTCGATACGCGGATTGGACCTACGCAATCCTCAAGCTTAATCATCTAGTACACCGAATCATTCTCAAGTCACCTTCGCATCAAACCACAAGTCGAGGCACACAAATTGCCACGCCATGCTAGTTCAATCACCCCCGCTGTATGAATCACCATACCAGCGCTCACGCGGAGTGATCGCCCTATTCGGCGCGACGCATGTGCGAGGCTGGAGTTGCGCTCGCATAAGACAAGCATGTCGACGTTGGGGTTATCGTCGAAGTAAATCCAAGTATTTTCATTTTTATTCGAGCCAAGATCGATAGTCCATTCGTCATGCGTTCAACTAGAAAATCCTCGAGCCAAGTCTATCTTTTTCTCGATACATTCTTTTTACATCTCAAGTATAGCATCCAACGGAACAATGACATTTACACGATCGTCATTCGTTGAGTCAGAGTACCCCCGAGTTATCGCATATCGATCTTTGATACGCCTCAATACCATCGACGATATGCGTAACCTGACGATCTTCCTTTTTGCAACAGACTTCGAGTCGTGCGTTGATGCTGTTGTCCGAGTTGGATAATCCACAATTTCATTTAATATTCAAGATCAAGTTCCGTCGCTCTTCCTCAAGCTCGTTTCAAGATCGTTTGTTTCAAAACTCAAGCCACATTTCATTTAAATCAATCCCAAATCGTACGCGTGATCCTCTAAGTTTCCTCGATCAAGACCATTCACTTCCATTCATCGTTCTGAATCGTTTTCTAACATGCGTTGCCTATTCACAAGTTGTCTGAACGACATCTCGTTCGGGACATTCGAAGTCACGATCAACTAAGCGTGACACGTCGTAAGGCTTTGCGCGATCGCATCGCCTCGCCGACATACCCGTTCTATCCGTATATCTTGTAGTCTTGCTCGAACAATTTCTATAACGTCCATACACCACTCAGGGTTCGAGCCACTCGAATTCAAGCCATACGATCTAGTCCTCAATCACGTTCGCGTCATGCGCTAAGACATCCTTCAGATTCGTTCGACGAATCTCTAGCGTAATCGCTCACGTCGCCTCGACGTACTTAGTCGTTCAGGCTAATCCTCAAAATCCAAGCCAATCTCTCGTGCACGCCTAAGCGTTAGTTGATAGCGTTCCTATCGATATACACTCTAAGTGTATCTTCGTTCCCGACCGAGCGGTACTTGCTATCGCTCGTAACTCGATTGCACCAGAAGTCGAGGTGCGCGACACACGGACTAAGTTGTGCCGCATAACCATCTCGTGCGGACTATATTTGAGTTTGCACGCTCACTTGCTAGGTCGACGCAAGACTAGTTAGGCACGCACGCGACATGTTAACTTAGCATATGATCTCTATCGAGTCAAGTTTAACATCGTTCGACATTGTTAGCGTAAAGTTATTCAAGCACGCCTCGCGTTGCTAACTCTTAGCATCGATTCCGTCCAACTCAAGTCCGTCGTGGTTTGGCACAAAGGCCTTCGCCTATCAAGTCCCGATCACCCGAGCACTTATACGAGCTTTCAAAAATATTAGACTTATTGTATGGAACATCCCAAGGCAGAATGAGAGGAGAGAGCGCACACTTCTTTTGTAACCAACCGAGCTTTCAAAACTGAGAAAATCGAAATAAAGTCCAAGGACGTAAAGCCGTGCTCTGATACCAATATGTCACGCCTCGCTCCCGTATGAGCGATCGTCCTCGCTAAGGCGTGATGCCGCACGGGCCTAGGTTGCGCCCGTGCAAGGCCAAGTCCAGAAACGGCCGATTTGAGCTAGGCCACAGAGTCGCACAGAGTGTCCCCATTGCAGCGAAAAGTAAATAAACACAAGTAGAAGCAAATTCGATCTCTTTATTGATATTCACGAAGGTTACAAGCGGCGCTAGGCCGATATTACAAATCGCTCAAGCTCTCTCTCTGGAACATAAAAGGCGTGCCAAGTGGCTTACAAGATGGAATGATACATGGCGATGTTCCGATACATTATGTCCTGTATAGGGTGCTTCAGCTTCTGCAACGTCCCAAGGCCCCGGAGTTGGCTCCGCGCCTTAACACGTTCGATGGAAGTTCCGCACCAGCCGACGTCTCCTGCTTCCTGCAAGCAGACTGTGGGGTTCAGTACATTGTTATGCACTGGTGGGGAGGCTAGCTCGCCCACAATGCTATCATTACCAAACACGTTGCATTTACTTTTGTGCACCGACTATCATTCATTGTCTTTCTAATCTTGCCTTAGGGTGAATTTCATGGCACATATCATGACCTATCTCGTGTTGCTGATTTCAAGTGTCGCATGGAAAATGTATGCACGACTTACCCATACTTACCGTCCGGCCTTCCCTGTCCAAGGTAAACCAAGTTAGTCAACATTAACATGAAGTAACATGACGTGATTTATGTAAACATTCAATGTTACGGGCGTGTTCGTGTCTCGGGTTCTAGCACGTCGTAGGCATGTTCATTCACGTCGTAGGCATGTTCAGAGTGTTACGTTTCGAGCATGTTCAGGAGGCACATTTCCAGCATATTCAGGGTGTTATATTTCAAGCATGTTCAGGCATGTTACATTTCGAGCATGTTCATGTTCAGGACGTTACTTTGCAAGCATGTTCAGGAGTACTACATTTCGGGCATGTTCAGGAGTGTTATAACTCGAGCATGTTCAGGAGACACTTCATTTAGTTAACTTAGACTACTTGTTTCAATACAAGAACTTGCACGTGGATTGCCACCAGCATAGTCCACTTAATCTACATGCATGGGTCGCTGGCTTTACAAGCCATTTTGGACATATCACGTGGACATTCTCACCTATCGAAGCGTGATGGCTGGTACACCTTGATAGTTTCTTGAAATGCCTGGCCTTACGTCTCTTTGAGTGGCCGAGCCCCCACTCAAAGCATCCCGTAAGCCCCATGTCTGATTCCGCCTAGGCCGGCCACGGTATTCCCCCCCATCGCCCGTGCCGCAGAATCCTTCCTCAAGAAGGCCACGGTATTCTCCCCCATCGCCCGTGCCATTTGTCCACGACCATTTCGTATTTTACTTGTCTTTTACTTAGCGGCTATCTTCGAGCCGTAGGCTAACCCTTAGCCATAATGCGTTAACGACCAGGTTTCCGTACAGCGCGGGTAGCGAGCCCCGTTGCACGTGCCCGTCACACCTGTCGCTAGCGTCTTCCATGTCTTATCTTTCATGTATTCTTTCTTTCATTTTATTCTTTTACTTGTTCGTATGATCATAGAGTCATTCATGTTTTTCATTCATTCGTTGATTCATTCATTCATGCATTATGCAACTCCCAGTGTGGGAGTCGCCTTGGCGACCCATCGGTCCCATAGCCTTCCAATGTTGCTAAACTCTACTCGGAGCGACTATGTTGATAGTCTTCCCATTTCATTGTTGTAATCCATTCATTGTTTTATTGTTGAACGCGTACGGGACTTGAACGTAAGCTTGTGCCGTAGCACGAGCGTAGAGCGCGGTACGAGAGTTTCTATATTTGCCGAGTTCTTTTCCATGTTCTAAACAAGCATGCAAGATGGGATTATTCCCTTAGCTAGGTGCGTTGAGTCATTTATTAGCATGCGCGGGTTATCGCCTAGCGATTTTCGTGATAGTGTCCATATTGTTATGTGTCTAGGCTAAGCACAGACGGGTTCATCGGAGCCACCCACCTTAGCGATGTTTGCATCGGCCAAGCGATACTCCGAGCGCGCCTTTGAAAGTCTAAGTCTGGATTCATCTTGACAGGCCAATACAAGCATTGCATTGATTCTACATCTGGTCGAGGCCAACTCTTCGGGTCGACGGCTCGTTCGAGTCGTTGCACTTGCCGTTTGGATCGGCGTTCCGCTAGGGCGGAGCGGGTCGTTACATAATACACCACTCAAAATAAGTCTCGTCCTCGAGACTTCTTGAGTGCAGGTCATCTATCATTCCTTAACTCGTGTTGTCGTGTTTCTTAGACAATTTTCATCGAACGGCTCTATCGTTCGATGGCATCGAACCATACTTTGATATCTTTCTAAGTTCCGTGTCGCACGCGTTTGTCGATTTTTATTGAATAGCCTTTCATTCATTTTAGAGTTGATTGTACTTATTCAATTCGAGTGTTTCTTCGTCTTGGTTGCTATTTTTTCGTGTCATGGGATGAAAATGGTTTCACGAGGCATATTGTAATTCGTCAAATACGAGGGTCGTAGGCTGAGGCAAACTCACTTTTATTTATCTCGGTCATCGAGATGACCCGACTCGCTTCTCAAGCGTTCGTGTCCATGAAATCAGTATAATTTCTACTTAGCGGGGTCGACCAAGTCTATGAAATTTTCGTCCGATTTCAAGACTAAGTATTGCACTATCCTCGAGTATATCTTCCTATCAATGGTCCAATTCGTTATACCAACTTTTATTTGCACGATATCGATTCCATATCATTCACTTGATTAGGGCCAATTTCGTTGTCGTTCACGCACACTCCGCTTACACGTTTCTTTGATTCAGAGCCACGTTCGTACTAGTATCGATCCTTTACTTAACGCAATTTCAAAATCTTCGACACTCTCCCATTCCTCAAGTCTTGCTTGAACTCGATGTATCACTTGGCTGGATCGTGCACGCATTCCAAGCGTCCCCAAAATACATGCATTCAGCCAAGCCGTATGATCTAGAAGTTTGTCATTCTCACTCGAGTCGCATCGTGCACATACTCAAGCGTCCCTGAATATATGCATGTCAGCCGAATCTCGTGAGGGGTATTCCTATATTCGTGATTCATACTATCCATCCATGCCAATCCTCAAGATCAATCCTTCGATTGATAACTCATGAAACAGGGCGTCTCGCCTACCCGCTAGGCCATTTTTTTTCGAAGCTAAGTCAATGTTAGGATTGGAATCATAGTTCCCCAACAATAATGCCAACACTGACCCCAATCCTAGGGTCAAACCAAAGTCGATAGTACGGGATTTTTCTACCCACGCTCGCGTCACTCAGATTTCTAAACATCGAGCACGATCACCTATTCGCATCAATGTATTCGTCGCACACCGCAACGAATTCAAATCCATTCAAATCACTAAATTGACATACTTCATATATCCAATCTAACGAATTCACGTATTCGATCACGAGTTCATCTAACTTGACAATATGTTGCGCCCCAATCTCACGCGAGTCCGATTATCCACGGTGGTTCATGAATCACCATGCAACGCTCCCGTGGAATGATCATTCTCATCGGGGCGTAACTCTTGTTTGGGTCCAGACTAATTCATTCTCGATACGCGATTGGACCTACGCAATCCTCAAGCTTAATCATCAAGCACACCGAATCATTCTCAAGTCACCTTCGCATCAAACCACAAGTCGAGGCACACAAATTGCCACGCCATGCTAGTTCAATCACCCTCGCTGTATGAATCACCATACCAGCGCTCACGCGGATGATCGCCCTATTCGGCGCGACATATGTGCGAGACTGGAGTTGTGCTCGCATAAGACAAGCATGTCGACGTTGGGGTTATCGTCGAAGTAAATCCAAGTATTTTTATTTTTATTCGAGCCAAGATCGATAGTCCATTCATCATGCGTTCAACTAGAAAATCCTCGAGCCAAGTCTATCTTTTCTCGATACATTCTTTTTACATCTCAAGTATAGCATCCAACAGAACAATGACTTTTGCACGATCGTCATTCGTTGAGTCAGAGTACCCCCGAGTTATCGCATATCGATCTTTGATACGCCTCAATACCATCGACGATATGCGTAACCTGACGATCTTCCTTTTGCAACAGATTTTGAGTCGTGCGTTGATGCTGTTGTCCGAGTTGGATAATCCATAATTTCATTTAATATTCAAGATCAAGTTCCGTCGCTCTTCCTCAAGCTCGTTTCAAGATCGTTTGTTTCAAAACTCAAGCCACATTTCATTTAAATCAATCCCAAATCGTACGCGCAATCCTCTAAGTTTCTTCGATCAAGACCATTCACTTCCATTCATCGTTCCGAATCGTTTTCTAACATGCGTTGCCTATTCACAAGTTGTCTGAACGACATCTCGTTCGGGACATTCGAAGTCACGATCAACTAAGCGTGACACGTTCTAAGGCTTTGCGCGATCGCATCGCCTCGTCGACATACCCATTCTATCCGTATATCTTGTAGTCTTGCTCGAACAATTTCTATAACGTTCATACACCACTCAGGGTTCGAGCCACTCGAATTCAAGCCATACGATCTAGTCCTCAATCACGTTCGCGTCATGCGCTAAGACATCCTTCAGATTCGTTCGACGAATCTCTAGCGTAATCGCTCAAGTCGCCTCGACGTACTTAGTCGTTCAGGATAATCCTCAAAATCCAAGCCAATCTCTCGTGCACGCCTAAGCGTTAGTTGATAGCGTTCCTATCGATATACACTCTAAGTGTATCTCCGTTCCGACCGAGCGGTACTTGCTATCGCTCGCAACTCGATTGCACCAGAAGTCGAGGTGCGCGACACACGGACTAAGTTGTGCCGCATAACCATCTCGTGTGGACTATATTTGAGTTTGCACGCTCACTTGCTAGGTCGACGCAAGTCTAGTCAGGCACGCACGCGACATGTTAACTTAGCATATGATCTCTATCGAGTCAAGTTTAACATCGTTCGACATTGTTAGCGTAAAGTTATTCAAGCACGCCTCGCGTTGCTAACTCTTAGCATCGATTCCGTCCAACTCAAGTCCGTCGTGGTTTGGCACAAAGGCCTTCGCCTATCAAGTCCCGATCACCCGAGCACTTATACGAGCTTTCGAAATATTAGACTTATTGTATGGAACATCCAAGGCAGAATGAGAGAGAGAGCGCACACTTCTTTTGTAACCAACCGAGCTTTCAAAACTGAGAAAATCGAAATGAAGTCCAAGGACGTAAAGCCGTGCTCTGATACCAATATGTCACGCCCCGCTCCCGTATGAGCGATCGTCCTCGCTAAGGCATGATGCCGCACGGGCCTAGGTTGCGCCCGTGCAAGGCCAAGTCCAGAAACGGCCGATTTGAGCTAGGCCACAGAGTCGCACAGAGTGTCCCCATTACAGCGGAAAGTAAATAAACACAAGTAGAAGCAAATTCGATCTCTTTATTGATATTCACGAAGGTTACAAGCGGCGCTAGGCCGATATTACAAATTGCTCAAGCTCTCTCTCTGAAACATAAAAGGCGTGCCAAGTGGCTAACAAGATGGAATGATACATGGCGATGTTCCGATACATTATGTCATGTATAGGGTGCTTCAGCTTCTGCAACGTCCCAAGGCCCCGGAGTTGGCTCCGTGCCTTAACACGTTCGATGGAAGTTCCGCACCAGCCGGCGTCTCCTGCTTCCTGCAAGCAGACTGTGGGTTATCAGTACATTGTTATGCACTGGTGGGGAGGCTAGCTCGCCCACAATGCTATCATTACCAAACACGTTGCATTTACTTTTGTGCACCGACTATCATTCATTGTCTTTCTAATCTTGCCTTAGGGTGAATTTTATGGCACATATCATGACCTATCTCGTGTTGCTGATTTCAAGTATCGCATGGAAAATGCATGCACAACTTACCCATACTTACCGTCCGGCCTTCCCTGTCCAAGGTAAACCAAGTTAGTCAACATTAACATGAAGTAACATGACGTGATTTATGTAAACATTCAATGTTACGGGCATGTCCGTGTCTCGGGTTCTAGCACGTCGTAGGCATGTTCATTCACGTCGCAGGCATGTTCAGTGTTACGTTTCGAGCATGTTCAGGAGGCACATTTCCAGCATATTCAGGGTGTTATATTTCAAGCATGTTCAGGCATGTTACATTTCGAGCATGTTCATGTTCAGGACGTTACTTTGCAAGCATGTTCAGGAGTATTACATTTCGGGCATGTTCAGGAGTGTTATAACTCGAGCATGTTCAGGAGACACTTCATTTAGTTAACTTAGACTACTTGTTTCAATGCAAGAACTTGCACGTGGATTGCCACCAGCATAGTCTACTTAATCTACATGCATGGGTCGCTGGCTTTACAAGCCATTTTGGACATATCACGTGGACATTCTCACCTATCGAAGCGTGATGGCTGGTACACCTTGATAGTTTCTTGAAATGCCTGGCCTTACGTCTCTTTGAGTGGCCGAGCCCCCACTCAAAGCAGCCCGTAAGCCCCATGTCTGATTCCGCCTAGGCCGGCCACGGTATTCCCCCCCATCGCCCGTGCCGCAGAATCCTTCCTCAAGACGGCCACGGTATTCCCTCCATCGCCCGTGCCGTTTGTCCACGACCATTTCGTATTTTACTTTCTTGTCTTTCTTAGCGGCTATCTTCGAGCCGTAGGCTAACCCTTAGCCATAATGCGTTAACGACCAGGTTGGCGTCCGTACAGCGCGGGTAGCGAGCCCCGTTGCACGTGTCCGTCACACCTGTCGCTAGCGTCTTCCATGTCTTATCTTTCATGTATTCTTTCTTTCATTTTATTCTTTTACTTGTTCGTATGATCATAGAGTCATTCATGTTTTTGTTCATTCATTCGTTGATTCATTCATTCATGCATTATGCAACTCCCAGTGTGGGAGTCGCCTTGGCGACCCATCGGTCCCATAGCCTTCCAATGTTGCTAAACGCTACTCGGAGCGACTATGTTGATAGTCTTCCCATTTCATTGTTGTAATCCATTCATTGTTTCATTATTGAACGCGTACGGGACTTGAACGTAAGCTTGTGCCGTAGCACGAGCGTAGAGCGCGGTACGAGAGTTTCTATATTTGCCGAGTTCTTTTCCATGTTCTAAACAAGCATGCAAGATGGGATTATTTCCTTAGCTAAGTACGTTGAGTCATTATTAGCATGCGCGGGTTATCGCCTAGCGATTCTCGTGATAGTATCCGTATTGTTATGTGTCTAGGCTAAGCACAGACGGGTTCATCGGAGCCACCCACCTTAGCGATGTTTGCATCGGCCAAGCGATACTCCGAGCGCGCCTTTGAAAGTCTAAGTCTGGATTCATCTTGACAGGCCAATACAAGCATTGCATTGATTCTACATCTGGTCGAGGCCAACTCTTCGGGTCGACGACTCGTTCGAGTCGTTGCACTTGCCGTTTGGATCGGCGTTCCGCTAGGGCGGAGCGGGTCGTTACACTGTCCGGATGATCTTGATCCCCACGATCACATCATCTTCCTCTAAGCCCTTCATACTGAATTTAGTCGAGATGAACTACTTTGTCTCCGTAACACAGCCCATATCTGTAGCTAGGATTAACATGTCGTTCACGTACAGACAAACGATTATACCTCTTCCATCAGCGAACTTTGTGTAAACATACTTGTCTGTCTCGCTGACCCTGTAGCCATTTGACCTTATAACCTTGTCAAACTTTTTATGCCACATCTTGGGAGCCTGTTTAAGTTTGTATAAGAATTTTACCAACTTGCAGACTTTGTCTTCAAGACTCTTGACGACAAATTCCTCTGGCTGTTGCATGTAAATCTCTTCGGTCAGCTTGCCATTTAGGAAAGTCATTTTAATATCCATCTGATGTATCACCAACTTATGTATTGCTACGAGAGCAATCAGTATTCTGATGGTGGTCATCCGGGCTACTGGAGCATACGTATCAAAGTAGTCGATCCCCTGCTTCTGAGAAAACCCTAGGCTACTAGCTTAGCCTTGAACTTGTCAATAGTTCCAACTCATTTCATCTTCTTCTTGAAGATCCATTTGCATCTGATAGGTTTTGCTCCTTCAAGAACATCAACCAACATCCAAGTGTTATTTGAGGTGATTGAATCAATTTTATTGTCTATCGACTCCCTCCAGAAAATAGCATCTCTGGTCTTCATCGCCTTATCATAGGTAAGCGGATCTGCTTCTACATGATAGGTGACAAAGTCATTTCTGAAGTCCTTCGGCCTCCTCACACGCTTAGCTGACGGCTCAACGAGTTCTGGTTCAATCGTTGTTTCAACAACAATACATTATCATTGAAAACTTCAGTTTCTTGCGCACCCTCATTGTTCTCCGAAATATCTGCAAGAACAATATTGTTGTGCCTTGCAAATTTGTCTTCAAAAATTATGCGTCTCGAGATTCAATGATATGATTTGATTCAAAAACATCACTCTTTTCGGCATGATCCAAGAAGATTGTCTTCGTAGTCCTTGTCCCGAGTTTCTGAATCTTCAAATCTGGAAGCTTCATGTCACGCCCCAGTACCGAAATACGGAGACGGACTTGGCCAGCTACTCCATATGAGGTATATAAACTTCATACGGCGATCGTGGCTGTCAAGAGACAAGGGGGTGCATGCTACAATCAAGTCTCCTGTGGTCTCACAGAGCATCTAGGTCTCAATCAATCAAACAAGAAGCAGTAAATAATGATCATATAAGATAAAGCAGTAAGGCGTCCCCGACGCATCATCAAAATGATCATGGGGATCTAGCTTTATAAGTTAGCTAGCCCAGAGAGTCATAGGTACATAATTGTAGTCAGCTGCAGTCTGATTTAATTACAAGTTATACAAGACAAAATATCCAGATTAGCCGGCTAACAGGTGCCGGTGGCTAAACGCCAGAACATAAGTAAAGATACTAGAGTGGTGGAGAAGAAACCCACTCGAGTCCCCCGCCAGCCATGCTCCTAGTATGCACCATTGACGTCGGGGAGAAAGTTTGGATCCTCAGGCGCTGCTACGAGATCTGGCTAAACAAAACCAGCGGGGTCAGCCCCGAATAGCAAGTACCACAAGGAAGCACAAAAGAGTGAGATAAAACCCAAGCACAAAATAATACTAGTAATAATAAAAGCATCCGGTCGTAACCTCGGTCCACAGCCTGTCCTAGCACGATAGTCCAACCCAACAACCAAACAAGGACATGGGTTGGACCACGCACCATGACAGTCCATGTTCCTCGGCTACTAACGGAAGTTACAAGGCACAGTCAAGTCATTTTTCAAGCGGCCATTCATTCATGCGGCTTTCTATATTTGGCGGAGTTATCCCCGCGATAATGATTAAAAGGAATCCTCAGATCGTGTCAACCCAGCAGGACTAGCCAAACCATAAGACATATAGCACATTGATTATGCACCGGTCCCCCGGAGGGCTACCGCGCTAAAACATATAACACATAGCTCGTAGGAGTCGGATATAGCCATCCGCTATAGGCGAGTGAAACCATATCCGTGGTGGCCAACCCGACATGTCAGGACTGGGCCTGGGGTGGCTAGTATGGCACGATCTCGGGATTCTTCCCACCCAATGCATCTACCAAGTTAGTTGTCTAGTTAATCCCTAGGTTATCCTCGGAGTTCACATGTCGTGGTCACATGCTCACTCCCCTAGATGTCGTACATTGTTCGAGTACCCCAAAAGTGATCCTTACTGGCTCATAGAGTCATACGTATGTACCTCCTTCTTGGTGTAATGCGACACACAACACACCACGTCATCGCTACTGACCAATCGCTGTGTAAATGCTGGACTCTTGGAGGTACTGACAGGTATCACATAGGAACACTTAGCACATCGATGCTCACATAGATTGTACCTTAGTACACACATAGGATTATCCAGCATACGCATAGGAGTTAGATCAGAAATGAGGACCAAAACACAAGAGAAAATAGAACAAGAAGATACTATACACTTAGGATATGAAGAGCTCGCTAGTCATGAAGATTCTTGAAGCTAAGACAAAGATCTACACTTTCATGTTGGGAGTTAGGAGAAATTCTGGCAACAATTCAGCCAAATATGACTTAAAATAGCCAAAACAGCCAAAATAGGCACTATGCGGCACTATTCAGCACTATGCGACACTATTCAGCATCCTTATGCGATTGGGTACTATGCGGCACTATTCAGCACTATGCGGCACTATTCAGCATCCTTATGCGGCTGGGCACTATACGGCACTATGCAACATCCTTATGCGGCTGGACACTATGCGGCACTATGCAGCATCCTTATGCGGCTGGACACTATACGGCACTATGCAGCATCCTTATGAGCTGGACACTATGCAGTACTATGCAACATCCTTATGCGGCTGGGCACTATGCGGTACTATACAGCATTCTTATGCGGTTGGGCACTATGCGACACTATGCAGCATCCTTATGCGGCTGGGCACTATGCAGCACTATGCAGCATCCTTATGCAGCTGGGCACTATGCAGCATCCTTATGCGGCTGGGCACTATGCAGCACTATGCAACATCCTTATGCGGCTGGACACTATGCGGCACTATGCAGCATCCTTATGCGGCTGGACACTATGCGGCACTATGCAGCATCCTTATGCGGCTTGGCACTATGCGGCACTATGCAGCATCCTTATGCGACTGGACACTATGCGGCACTATGCAGCATCCTTATGCGGCTGGACACTATTCATGCGTCACTATTCATTGTCCCTGCCAAAACCAGGGCAGATGACATAGAAAATATCCAAATATTGTTTTGGCCATAACTTCCTTAAAACAAGTCAAAATCTAACTTTTTAAAGGTCAAAATTGTGTAGAATCAAATTTCCTACAACCTATGACCATTAGTTTTCGAAAATAATCAAGTTTGATAGATCAAAACCATGTAAATACATAAAACCTTAGTTTTAGAAACTTAGATCTACACCAAACTAGTCATTAAAATCAAAAACTCCAAGAACTAAACTTGTAGAGAATGAAGAGAAGAACAATATAGACAAATAATATCAAAGGAAAAAATCTAAAATGAAAAATACATAAATCTCCACTTTTGAGCAAGTTGTACTTGCCTAAGGATGGTGGTTGAGAAAAATAAATGGAGGAGTGAATGAGGAGAGAGAGTGAGGAAGATAATATAAATAGGGGTTGGGTTGGCTTAAGAAAACCCTAACCTCTAAACATGCTCTCACCATTCCACTAATGACATGCTTAAAAACTATAAACAACCATTAAATATTAAAAAATAAAATTATGCAGATGCTAAATACGGGATACCATGTACAAAATTCATGAAAGAATACGTCTATCGGGATCAGGGAGTGACATCTCTATCCTCCTTAGAAAAATTCCGTCCTCGGAATTTCTGCCAAGACAAGATAGAGAAATTCGGGCAAGCAAGGTGCAATTACAATCTACACAAGCAACCTATCATTAGCAGTCATTGATCATATATTTCAAAATGGTGCAAAATATGCATGTAATAGGATTACCAAGGCATGAGGAGAAACATACCTTCTGAGTCGAACAAGTGCGGATACCGAGATCTAATTTCGTTCTCGCGCTCCCAGGTTGACTCTCCCGGAGAGTGATGGCCCCAAGCGACACGGACAAGGTTAATAGTCCGGTTCTTAAGCACCTTCTCTCGCCGGTCCAAAATAGACACGGGTTGTTCCTCGTAAGTTAGGTCGGTACCAATAACTAACTCCGAATGATCGAGGACATGACTCGGATCCGGGACATACCCACGCAACTGAGATACATGAAACACATCATGTACGCCAGATAGAGAGGGAGAAATGGCAAGCCGATAAGCAACATCGCCTACCCGAGCGAGAATCTCAAAAGGACCAACGAATCTCGGACTAAGCTTTCCTCGGGTTCCAAATCTAATGACACCCCGAGTAGGCAAAATTCGCAGAAATACTTGGTCACCAACGCCAAACTCTAGAGGCCTACGATGCTGATCTGCCCATGTCGGTGTCTGTCCTGCGCGACTCGAAGCCGCTCTCTGATCAACTTGACTGTCTCCACTGTCTGCGTGATCATCTCTGGTCCCAACAATTTTCGTTCTTCCACATCGTCCCATGCCAGAGGGGACCTGCACTTCCTTCCTATAATGCTTCAAACGGTGCCATCTGTATACTTGCCTGATAACTATTGTTGTAAGAGAACTCTACTAAATGAAGATGATCTTCCCAAGTTCCGCCGAAGTCTAAACTACAAGCCCGTAACATATCTTCCAAGGTCTGAATGGTTCTCTCTGATTGTCCGTCCGTCTGCGGATGATAGGCTGTACTGAACCTCAACTTAGTACCCAAACTTTGATGCAAACTTCGCCAAAAGTGAGAGGTGAACCGTGTGTCTCGATCTGATACTATGCTGACTGGAACACCATGCTGCCTTACAATCTGCTTCATATACATTTCTGTCAGCTGCTCAGTAGACTGTCCTACTCTGAAAGGAAGAAAATGAGCAACCTTCGTGAGCCGATCCACGATTACCCAAACTGCGTTTCGACCGGTCGGAGATCTAGGTAAACCGGTCACAAAGTCCATCGTGATGTGCTCCCACTTCCACTCCGGAATAGGAAGCGGCTGTAACAATCCTGCTGGTCTCTGCTGCTCTACCTTCACTTGCTGGCATACCAAATATTTGGATACAAACCTCGCTATCTCCCTCTTCATACCATTCCACCAAAAGTGTTGCTTTATATCTTAGTACATCTTTGTGCCTCCGGGATGAATGGAATAAGGAGAACTATGAGCCTCTGACATAACTTCTTGTCGAAGGTCTCCACCTGGTACACAAAGACAGTTTCCGAACCTAAGTGTACCATCCTCATGGATTACTAACTCCTTCCTGAGACCTGACTCACACTCTGATCGAAGCTTCTGGATCCGCGGATCCTCTACCTGGGCTGCTCTGATCCTCTCTACTAAAGTAGACTGAATCTGTAAACTAGCCATAACTCCTGTATCTTGTGGCAAGATCACTTCAATTCCCATTTCCTGAATGTCTTCCAAAATATGTCTCTGCGAGGTTAAAACGAATGCACCACCTCTCATGCTCAAGGCATCTGCTACCACATTCGTCTTGCCTGGATGGTACTGAAGATTTACATCAAAGTCCTTCAGTAACTCCAACCATCTTCGCTGTCTCATGTTCAGGTCCCTCTGGGTAAATACATACTTTAAGATCTTATGATCAGTGTAAATCTCCACTCGATCCCCATATAGATAGTGCCTCCATAACTTAAGCGAGAACACTACTGCTGCTAATTCCAGGTCGTGGGTCGGATAGTTATTTTCATGGTCCCGAAGCTGTCGAGATGCATATGCTATCACCTTACCATGCTGCATCAAACACACCCAAGTCCCTTCCCGGATGCGTCACAATACACTGTAAACCCTCCCGATCCTACTGGAAGTGTCAAGATCGAGGCTGAGATTAATCTCTTCTTTAACTCTTCAAATGATATCTGACATTCTGCTGACCAAACAAACTCTACATCTTTATGCGTCAAACGCGTCAAGGGTGCCAAAATCCTGGCAAAATCTGCCACAACCTCCGATAATAACCTGCCAATCCCAAGAAACTACGCACTTCTGCTACCGTCTTCGAACTGGCCAATCTCTACTGCCTCACTGCTCAACCTTCTTCGGATCTACTGACACTCCTGCTCCAGAAATAATGTCCCAGGAACGAAATACGATCCAACCAAAACTCACATTTAAGCTTCGCGTAAAGTTGATGCTCCCTCAAGGTCTGTAAAACTGTCCGAAGATGTTTTTTATGTTCTTCTTCACTACTGGAATAAACGAGGATGTCATCTATAAACACTACTACAAACTTATCCAAATAGGGTAGAAAGATGCGGTTCATCAAGTCCATGAACACGGCTGGGGCATTAGTCAGTCCAAATGGCATCACCAGAAACTCTTAATGCCCATACCGCGATCTAAATGCTGTCTTAGGTATGTCCTGCTCCCAGACCCTCACTTGATAATATCCAGATCGAAGATCAATCTTAGAGAAGACGCAGGCCTTACTCAATTGATCAAATAAGTCATCAATCCTTGGTAATGGATACTTGTTCTTCACTGTTACTGCATTCAACTGCCGGTAATCAATGCACATTCGCGTCGATCCATCCTTCTTGGGTACTAAAATCACCGGTGCTGCCCAGGGTGATTCACTGTCTCTGATAAACTGCTTCGCCTTCAGTTTTTTTTCATGCTGGTGCAACTTGTCCAACTCTGACTGCGACATCCTGTAAACTCTGCCGACTTTAGGCTCCGTCCCAGGATTCAACTCAATACAAAACTCCACATCCCTTACCGGTGGTAAACCTGGAAGCTCATCTGGAAATACATCAAGAAATTCTCTGACCACTCTTGGAATCTGTTCCTGCTCTGCCAATGATTCTGCAACGATGCCCTTGGGTCGATCCTCCAATGATCGAACAAAGACGAACTCCTCAATGCCAGGTACATTAAATACTACCCTACCTCTCCGACAATCTATAGTCATGACTGTCTCTCAACCAGTCCATGCCTAGGACAACGTCAAAGTTGTCCATAGGGAACTCAAACAAAGATGCGGGCAATGATCGCCCACTCACTACGATCGGACACGCTAGGCACACTCTGCTAACTCCTACGAGCCCATTACCAGTGAGTATATTCATCCTCTCTGGCAATGCTTCGAAATCTAATCCAATACGCGTCGTAAATCGTGCAGATATAAAAGAGTGGGTAGCCCCCGAATCAAACAATGCTACTGCAGGAAAAGAGGTAACAGAAATATTACCTGCAACCACGTCGCCTGAAGCTAGTGCATCCTCCAGTGATAAGGTGAAGGCCTGGCCCTGGCCTTGCTGAGCTTCCTGGTGCTGCCTTCCTCGACCATGCTGTTGCTGCGGCCTCTGCGGGCCTTCCTAGTTCTGCGCCTGGCGAAACATCTGAGCCTGTGTCGGTAGACGCTGGGCTAGCGGCCTTATGGCCATTGCTGGTCCTCGGTTCGGTGCTGCCCCCGGAGCTGGCAACGCCGAAAACTGCTGAACTGGCCCTCCTGGCCTCTGCATCATAGGACAATTGGCAATCCTGTGGTCTGGACTGCCACACTTCATGCACAATCCGTTAGCTGAACGACACACATCCCTAGTGTGCCCTCCCTTACCGCAGTAAGTACATCCAATGGGCGCCCCCTGGCGCTGCTGCTGGTTCCTCTGCTACTGATGCCGAGCTGGCGCTGTTATTTCTGATACCGCCGTCCTCCGCGGTGCTCCTGACTCATGAATACGGATGCCGGTGCTGGCGCCGATGTTCGCTGTACTGCTCCTCCGCCCCTACTCTGGGATGGGACCTCTTTTGGCCCCCATGTCGTGTCACCAACCTTTGTTGGGTGAGTTCATGCCTCCGAGCAGCCGTTAAAATGGCGTCAAAAGTCTGATAGCCGTGCCCTTCTACTAGCTGTAGAATCTTCAAATGAAGTCCCTGCTGGAATCTCATAGCCTTCTCTGGCTCTGTAGCCACCATCGTTGGCGCAAACCGACTCAGTCTGCAGAACTCCGCTGTATATCCATCCACCGTCTTACCAGCCTGTTTGAGACTGATAAACCTCTGTTGTAGCTCATACCGCGCTACCACGCCAAAGTACTTGGCCTTGAATCTGGTACTGAAGCTATCCCAAGGAATATGATGCCTCATTCCTACCTCTTCCGATGCCCACCAGTCGCGGGCGAGATCCTGAAGTAACAGTCTAACCTGGTCAACCTTCTCTTCTGCGGGAACCTTAGCTGCAGTCAATATAGCCTCAGTATCCTGAAGCCATGCATCCGCCGTGATGGCATCCTCTGTGCTGTCAAAATATCTCGGATTAAGTCGACAAAACCTCCCTGACGCTCCCGAATCATTTCTGACACTTCTCTCAAGGGCTAATTGTAACCCCTGATTCAATAGCACATTCTGTTCCTGCTGCTGGGTCTGTTGTTTCTGATGGGCTGCCACCTGACGCTGCTGAGTGGCCAGAAATCCCCGGATGACCTCCAGGAGTGCTGCAGCATCAGGTACTGTCGTTGCTGCCGGTACCGCCGGGGTGCGGAGTTTCTAGAACCTGTGGTTCTACCGGTTCAGATATAACTTCCACTCGGATTTGGTCAGGAGAAGGCATTCTTTCCGGCTGCTGCCCCGTCGAGCCATGCTCTACTGGACGTTCCTCCATGTTGGCCTCACCAGCTACTGAGAACGAAGTACCCCTATAGAGTAAGATACATGATATCAAATGACAGGACGAGGAAGATTCGAGGATGCAATTCAAGTTATCAATCAAGGCGAGGAAATAGAAATTGAGGCAAGAGATTCAAAGGGAACAAGTTTTGATTGAGACTCCTATAATAGTAACACCCCACAAGTCTGAAAATCAGACATACATGAGCCACCAATAAAACCTTGTCACGCCCCAGTACCGAAATACGGAGACAGACTAGGCCAGCTACTCCATATGAGGTATATAAACGTCATACGACGATCGTGGCTGTCAAGAGACAAGGGGTACATGCTACAATCAAGTCTCCTGTGGTCTCACAGAGCATCTAGGTCTCAATCAATCAAACAAGAAGCAGAAAATAATGATCATATAAGATAAAGCAGTAAGGCATCCCCGACGCATCATCAAAATAATCATGGGGATCTAGCTTTATAAGTTAGCTAGCCCAGAGAGTCATAAGTACATAATTGTATTCAGCTGCAGTCTAATTTAATTATAGTTATGCAAGACAAATATTCAGATTAGCCGGCTAACAGTGCCGGTGGCTAAACGCCAGAACATAAGTAAAGATACTAGAGTGGTGGAGAAGAAACCCACTCGAGTCCCCCGCCAGCCATGCTCATAGTATGCACCATTGACGTCGGGGAGGAAGTTTGGATCCTCAGGCGCTGCTACGAGATCTGGCCAAACAAAACCAGCGGGGTCAGCCCCGAATAGCAAGTACCACAAGAAAGCACAAAAGAGTGAGATAAAATCCAAGCACAAAATAATAATACTAGTAATAATAAAAGCATCCGGTCGTAACCTCGGTCCACAGCCTGTCCTAGCACGATAGTCCAACCCAACAACCAAACAAGGACATGGGTTGGACCACGCACCATGACAGTCCATGTCCCTCGGCTACTAACGGAAGTTACAAGGCACAGTCAAGTCATTTTTCAAGCGGCCATTCATTCATGCGGCTTTCTATATTTGGCGAGTTATCCCCGCGATAATGATTAAAAGGAATCCTCAGATCGTGTCAACCCAGCAGGGCTAGCCAAACCGTAAGACATATAGCACATTGATTATGCACCGGTCCCCCGGAGGGCTACCGCGCTAAAACATATAACACATAGCTCGTAGGAGTCGGATATAGCCATCCGCTATAGGCGAGTGAAACCATATCCGTGGTGGCCAACCCGACACGTCAGGACTGGGCCTGGGGTGGCTAGTATGGCACGATCTCGGAATTCTTTCCACCCAATGCATCTACCAAGTTAGTTGCCTAGTTAATCCCTAGGTTATCCTCGGAGTTCACATGTCGTGGTCACATGCTCACTCCCCTAGATGTCGAACATTGTACGAGTACCCCAAGAAGTGATCCTTATTGGCTCATAGAGTCATACGTATGTACCCCCTTCTTGGTGTAATGCGACACACAACACATACCACGTCATTGCTACTGACCAATCGCTATGTAAATGCTGGACTCTTGGAGGTACTGACAGGTATCACATAGGAACACTTAGCACATAGGATAGCACATCGATGCTCATATAGATTGTACCTTAGTACACACATAGGGTTATCCAGCATACGCATAGGAGTTAGATCAGAAATGAGGACCAAAACACAAGAGAAAATAGAACAAGAAGATACTATGCACTTAGGGTATGAAGAGCTCGATAGTCATGAAGATTCTTGAAGCTAAGACAAAGATCTACAACTTTCATGTTGGGAGTTAGGAGAAATTCTGGCCACAATTCAGCCAAATAGAACTTAAAATAGCCAAAAACAGCCAAAATAGGCACTATGCGGCACTATTCAGCACTATACGGCACTATTCATCCTTATGCGGCTGGGCACTATCCGGCACTATTCAGCACTATGCGACACTATTCAGCATCCTTATGCGGCTGGGCACTATGCGGCACTATGCAACGTCCTTATGCGGCTGGGTACTATGCGGCACTATGCAGCATCCTTATGCGGCTGGGCACTATACGGCACTATACAGCATCCTTATCCGGCTGGACACTATGCAGCACTATGCAACATCCTTATGCGGCTGGGTACTATACAGCACTATGCAACATCCTTATGCGGTTGGGTACTATACGGCACTATGCAGCATCCTTATGCGGCTGGGCACTATGCGGCACTATGCAGCATCCTTATGCGGCTGGGCACTATGCGATACTATGCAGCATCCTTATGCGGCTGGGCACTATACAGTATCCTTATGCGGCTGGGCACTATGCAGCACTATGCAACATCCTTATGCGGCTGGACACTATGCGGCACTATGCAGCATCCTTATGCGGCTGGGCACTATGCGGTACTATACAGCATCCTTATGCGGCTGGACACTATGCAGCACTATACAGCATCCTTATGCGGCTGGGCACTATTCATGCGGCACTATTCATCGTTCCTGCCAAAATCAGGACAGATGACATAGAAAATATCTAAATATTGTTTTGGCCATAACTTCCTCAAAACAAGTCGAAATCTAACTTTTCAAAGGTCAAAATTATGTAGAATCAAATTTCCTACAACCTATGACCAATAGTTTTCGAAAATAATCAAGTTTGATAGATCAAAACCATGTAAATACATAAAACTCTAGTTTTAGAAACTTAGATCTACACCAAACTAGTCATTAAAATCAAAAACTCCAAGAACTAAACTTGTAGAGAATGAAAAGAAGAACAATATAGACAAATAATATCAAAAAAAAATCTAAAATGAAAAGCATAAATCTCCACTTTTGAGCAAGTTGTACTTGCCTAAGGATGGTGGTTGAGGAAAATAAATGGAGGAGTGAATGAGGAGAGAGTGAGAAAAAGAATATAAATAGGGGTTGGGTTGGCTTAAGAAAACCCTAACCTCTAAACATGCTCTCACCATTCCACTAATGACATGCTTAAAACTACATGCAACCATTAAATATTAAAAATAAATTATGCAGATGCTAAATACAGGATACCATGTACAAAATTCATGAAAGAATACGTCTATCGGGATCGGGGAGTGACACTTCACATATGCCAGACACCCCCACTCGAATGACATTCAAGTTTGGTCTAACTTTGAACCAAAATTCATGAGGAGTAATGTTTGAAGTTGCATGAGGCACTCTATTTAGAATAAAAGTGGTCGTCAATGCAGCTTCTTCCCAGTAGCATTTTGGAAGACCCGCAGTCAACAACATTGAGTTCATCATTTCTGTCAAAGTTCTGTTCTTCCTTTCTGCTACTTCGTTAGATTGAGGAGAATATGGAGTAGTCTCGTTGATAATTTCATATTCTTTACAGAACGATGCAAATTCATGAGACCGGTATCTCCGCCTCGATCACTTCTTATTCTCTTGAGTTGTTGTCCAGTTTACCGTTCAGCCTCAGCCCTGAACTTTTTGAACTTCTCGAATATTTCGTCTTTAGCCTTCAGCAAGTAAATGAACGCGTACTTTGAGAAGTCATCGATGATGGTTATGAAATACTTCATTCCGGCCTTTGTAGAGAACTGTTTGAAGTCACAAATATCAGAGTATACCAAATCCAGAAGATCTGTGCTTCGATTAACCTGAGGAAGGGGTTTCCTTGTGATCTTCGTCTGAGCACATACTTCACATTTCTCTACCTTACCCTTCCCACATTTGGAGATAAGTCTTAGACTATATATTTTGTTTATTTTTTACAATGAACATATCCTAGTCTATTATGCCACAACTCAAGAGTATAAGCAGAATGAGTGATTGCATTAACAACATTGGACTGATTTACAAGCTGAATTTTGAACATTCCTTCGGTATAAAAATCTTTTTCGAAGTATGTTCCCTTTATGGACATTACCATATGGCCAGCATTAATGTCCATCCTTAGGCCTGTATTACAGAGTAGGCCTTCCAAGATCAAGTTCTTTGCGATAGCAGGTACATGCTTCACACCTTGAAGCATGAGAGACTTTCCAAAAGTCAGCTTCAATATCACTGTCCCGATTCCTTGCACTTTAGCTTGTGTCACCCCCAGTTTTTCAAATTAGGGATATTTTTGTCATTTTTAAGTTTAATAATATTTTAGGAATTTTATTTGATTTTATATAATTTTTTGGAATTTATTTGAGTCGGTTTAAATTTTATCCAATTCGGACCCAATTTGGAGACCCGGGTAGCCTGGACCCTAGTGGGACCCCCATACTAGCTGGGCTTAGCCCATATACCATCATAAATAGGCTAGAAATTATTAACCTAACTTTCATGGCTTAATTAGTCAATTTAGAGACATAATTTGTATTTAGAACCAAACCGAACCAACCCGATTTCAAAACAAACCAAACTTGGATTAATGGGTTGTGGGCTATTGGATCCCAACCCAATAGCCCAAGGGGAAGTGGCCGGCCATGACTAGGAGGCCCCCCCTTTGTCTTCTCCACAAAGTCATCTCTCTCTCTTTCTCAAATTCTCTCTCCAAGCTCTCTCTCTCCAAACTCCAATTAGGTATGCCATTAAAACCCTTCATTAATTCTCCTTTTCAATTAAGTTCTTTACAATAAATGTAGAGAATTCAATTCTCTACACTTTGCCCCCTATTTTGTAGGTTCTTCCTAGAAATCTAGGTTAGGAGTAATTAAGGGTTTTGTATGTTAATTAGTATATATATATATATATATATATGGTATATATATATATATGGTATATGTATATATATATATGAATTATATGTATGTATGTATGTATGTATGTATTTGTGTGTGTGTGTGTAGAGATTGGTGGTGTTGTGAGTGGTGGTGTGGTTGTGGTTGTAGGTATATATATATATATATATATATATATATATATATATATATATATATATATATATATATATATATATATGTGTGTGTGTGTGTGTAATATATATGTATATGTGTGTGTATATATATGTGTATATGTGTGTGTATATATATGTATATGTGTGAGTGTATATATATATAGATGGGGAGAGAGGATATGATATAGATATATATAGAAATAGATAGATAGATACATAGATAGATAGGTAAATATAGGTATATATATATATAAGAGGAGAGGAGGGAGTGAAGTAGGAGGAGTAGAAGGAGAGAAGGAAGAGAGCAGCAGCAGCTGCAGGAGCTGCACAGCAGCAGCAGCAGCAGCAGCAGCAGCTGCAGGGCAAGCAGCAGCAGCAGCTTAAGCAGTAGCAGTGGCAGCAGTAGGGGCTG
>JANAVB010000398.1:8501093-8602800 GCA_029216955.1 Iris pallida | reverse complement strand
ACTCCACGCGATCCAAGAAGAACTCGCACTTCGACAGCTTCCCATACAGCTGCTCCCCTCCTAGAGTGTCCAGCACAATCCTCAGGTGCTCCTCTGCTCCTCTGGCGTCTTCGAATAGATAAAATGTCATCGATGAAGACCACCATGAACTTGTCAAGGTACTGATGAATACCTTGTTCATCAAGTTCATGAATACCGTCGGGGCATTGGTCAACCCAAACGGCAATACGGTATACTCATGCTGGCCATAGCGAGTCCGAAATGCAGTCTTCAGAATGTCATCCCGCTTCACCTTCAGCTGATGGTACCCGGTACACAAGTCGATCTTCGAGAACACCCTCGCCCCGTTCAACTGGTCGAACAATCATCAATCATTGGCAAAGGATACTTGTTCTTGATGGTAAGGTTGTTGAGCGCCCTGTAATCAATGCCCAACGTACCGTACCATCCTTTTTCGGGACGAAAAGAACTGGCACGGCCCCAAGTGAAGACTAGATCGAATAAAGCCCTTGTCCTCTAGCTCGTCGACCTATTTCTTCAGCTCCGCTAACTCACTGTTGTTGATTCTATAGACGTGCTGTGAGATAGGCTCAGCGCCCAGCACTAGGTCTATAGAAAACTCAACATCACGATCTTGGCAGCATCCGGACAACTCCTCGAAAGACATCCAAGAACTCAGCAATAATGATGTGGCCACAACCGGCCCCGCCAACAACGCTCTGCAGAATCCATCTCCTGGCTCCGCTGCAACCCCTGGTGAACTCAACTCCGCTCTTCCGGCGGCCTGAACAGAATCCTGTCCCCTTTGCAGTCTATCTAGCATAGTGCATGCTCACCAGTCATATCGAGTACCACATCGTAACTCGATGTAGCATTACGAGCAAAACCACTCAGCTCCCGACCTCTCAAAAAACTCTCCGTCCCTTGTAAATTATTAACCAGGATGATGCCATTCCCAGTCATAATCTTGCAAGTCCTACCAAGATACTCAGCAATGATATTGTGCCTAAGAGCAAAAGAAACAGACACAAAAATGTACGTAGCACCAGAATCAAACAAGGCTAAAGCTGGAAAAGAATCGAGCAGAACAGAACCTGCGACAACATCTGCAATAGGCTCCATCTCCTCGGCTGCAAGAGCAAAGGCTCTACCCTGAACACCCTTCTGCTGGCGGTGTTGGACAAACTGCTGCTGCTGGGTCGAAAGTGGACCCCGCTGCTGAACTACAGGCACACTAGCTGGTGCCCTCGGAACAGGTGCCCTCTGAGCTGCTCCAGCAATACGGGGGTTCTTGGGATACTCCCGCATCTGATGTCCAGCGGCACCGCAAAAGAGGCACAGCCCCAGCCTCCTCCTGCAGAACTCAAAGAGGTGACCAGGCTTCTTGCAGTAGTGCTACGGAGGATCATCCTACCCCTGACGATGCTGAACCCTCTGGACAGGTGCCCTGGCCTGCACCTGCTGCTGATGATGCTGGAACGACTGATGCTGAAGCTGAGGGCGCTTAGCAGCCCCCACGCTGCTACTGGCCCCCAAAAACAACTCACGATCCCTCTTCGGCTTCAAGCCCCACTCTCTCTCCACCTTCCGAGCCTCCGTATAGACCTCTGCATATGTCGCATAGAAGGAAGGGATCAGGATCTTGATATCCCATGTCAATCCCTTTCGGAAGCGCTCTGCTCGGATCACTGGATCGCTCACCATGTACTCGGCGTATCGGCTCAGCCGGCCGAACTCTGCCACATACTCCTCCACAGTCATACTGCCTGCTGCAGGTTCTGAAACTGTCGCACTAGGCCGATCTTGTCTGTGGAGGAAAAGAACTTCTCTCTGAACAGGGCCCGAAACTCAGCCCAAGTGTGGCCCTCTCCTGCAAGAGCCGACTCGTTCCGAAACCATGTCCGGGCAACATCTAATAACTGCAAGCCAACCGCCTCGACCTTCAGGTCGTCTGCCAAGCGGGAGGCCCTCATCTGACGCTCGATATCCTCGAGCCGGTCATCAGCATATACAATGCCCTCGGTCCCTCTAAAATCCCTCGGACCCATCTTCTTGAAAACCCGGATGTCTCCGGGCTTCTGCTGCTATGCCTTCCGCTGTGGAGCCCCACGCTCCACCGTAGCCAGGGCCAACCTATGGGCATCCTCCATGCCCTGGCGCATGGCCTCAGTCTGTCTCATCTGTGCCTCGTACTGGGCCCGCTGGGACTCCAGCACCTGCTGAAAGAATACGAGCATCTGCCCCATGTCTGTAGGCAGAGGAGGCAACGGAAGAATAGCTCCCACCACCGGCGGAGGAGTCCCCTGCTGAGGAGGAGGAGGAACGCCCCCGACAGCTCCCGTCGTAGCCCCCGGCACTGCAGGAAGAGCACCCGCAGTGACCCTAGGGACAGTCATCGAGAGTGCTGAAGGAGTACCCCCGAGACCCCCTACTGAAGTCCCAACTGCAGGGGAAGTGACTGGAGCCTGTCCGCCAAAGGTAGCAGATCTCTCCGTCTCCCCCGTGCTCCTCACCGGAAGAATGAGTCATAACCATCCTGGAGACATATTGAAAGGAAGATATCAATATGGCACAAGAAGGATTATATCAAAGGAGGACAGCTAGAATACATTAAATCAATATCAAAGACGGTAAGCAAGATAAGCAAGAAAAGATCCTACTGTGATTGAGTAATCTTAGCCTACTACCTCCTATATGTAACACAGGCTCGTAGTCAACACTCTAAGACGAGTGCTGCTACGACATCGCACTAATTACGACTTCAGGACCTGCGTGGGCTACCACTAAAAACGTGTCACGACCCGCACCCGCTGTAAGGGCACGTGTGCGTAACAACGCTCAGCCCTCACCGTAAAAACGGTGTGGAACGTTGTAGGTTTACTACTCTAACAACAATTTATATAATATCAAAAACCTGTCGAAAATATGGTCAACTCCGAACGGAGGACAAGCAATGATAATATATGAGTACTCAGTCACAACTCTAAGATGATAAAGTAAATACTGAAAGATAAAGACAACACGACAATAAAATATAACCTGTCAAGTCCAAACACAAAGAATATACAAGTCTAAGTCCAAAGTCTCTAATACAAGCCAAAATAATAACAGTCCCAAGAGTGACTGGAGACAAGGTCCAGTACAAAAACCTACTCTATCTATAGGATAGGCGGTATCTCGCCCTGCGGTACTGCACCCTGCTGATCTAGGGTATCTGTCTCTAAACCTACTACGTCCGGTGGGCCGTAGTAAGTGCAATAATAGTCCTCCTCTGCATCTGTAAACATTTTCAACATATCCGGTCAGGATGGAATGAGTACATATATCTCATAACAGATCTCAAGATAGAATAAAAGCTATAAGACTGTAAATAGAGCATATACAATAAAATCATGGAGTGTACATATATATATTATAGCATGGTATGCTGTAGAGCTAGAGCTAGAACAGAAAAGTAGAACTGACCATGGTATGTACATAAATCAGGGTAAGCCATCTATCCAATGTGTGTGAGTAGTAGTTTCAACTTGTGATCGGCTTGGACACCTGTAAGAACTGGCCTGGCTAGTCATAAGTGCGGTATATGACTAACACTGTTCGGGAATGCGGGATGGATCTGATCACAGGCATACGCTACTACTCCCCCACCCCCAACTGGTAGAATGGATCCAAACAGGACACATCACTGTACAGGATTCTATGAGAAGGGAGCAAGTCTTCTCTAGAATTAGTGACCACATATTACGCAAGAGCTACAAGGGAGCTTGCATAATATATCCCAAGCTAACAAGGAGCAACATCTCTCGTCGAGATCCAGGAATACCAATCCGTGAGAACCATGTGTCAGGAATAAGTATATCTACACTAAGTACATGAATCATAGCAGTTATCATAAATTGGGAAAAAAGTTATCAGAGAATGTACTCGCCTGTGATATGATATAATATGTCAACTGGATCCAATGCAGCGCCTCGAGGACCTATAGATAACAAGACGTATCAATACTATGTTTAGGAAGTAAAGTCAAATCAATTTAAATCCTATTAAGTCATTCTAGGTCATGACAAGTCTAGTTAGGTCAACCTTGGTCATAGGAGAACATTGGAAGTCAACCCATATCAAACTAGGTCGAAAGTTGACTTACAGTTGACTTCTGGTCAACGGGTCAACTCTGGTCAACACTAGGTCAACCCTAGGTCAATGATGACTAACAGTTGACTTTTGGTCAACTGTTCAAGTCTAATGGAATTTGGGACTAAATTGGGTAAAGTATTGACCCATGGTTGACTTTTGGTCTAAAAAGTCAACTGTGGTCAACCAAGGTCAAGACTAGGTCTAGGCGACTATTTCTAACCATTACCAACCCTTACAACCCATATTCAAGTCCATCTTGGACTCCGAAACCCATATCTTGGCCGTAGGCCAATATCTTAAATTTACCCTTTACAAAGGTAAATTCCTAACCTAGCCCAATACCAAGTTAGCCTACCTACGCTTGGTATTTCGACCCGTGCTTCCTAGGGTAGTAGGATACTAGCCTATACATTCATTACCTACCAAGCTTCCTAGGTAGAGTGGACATCCAGTCCATCTTACGGCCTATTGCCGATTTACCGTTTATCTTGAGTATCGGTGCGATACCATCGTCCTACTCCCACACGATATCCCGATTTTAACTCGGGAGTCTACCCACAAAATCTAATTCACATAATCTAGGTCTCGTCCAATTTTGGGCGCGTTCCGACACTCGGAACTCGATTTCACCCTTTCACCAAATCTGATTCACTCACAACCCTCTCTAATTCGATTTCCTATATTCCTACACTACTACTCTTCTTTCTCCTTCTCCTTCTCTTTTTCCCTTCCCTTCTCCTTATTCTTATTTTTCTTATTCTTTTCCTTTTCCTTATTCTCTTCTTATTCTTCTTCTCCTTATTCTCCTTCTAATTCTTCTTCTACTTCTCCTTCTAATTCTCCTTCTAATTCTTCTTCTCATTCTTCTTCTAATTCTCCTTCTAATTCTTCTTCTCCTTATTCTTCTTATTCCCTTCCTAATTCTCCTTCTAATTCTTCTTATTCTCCCTCTCCTTCTTCTTATTATCTCCCCCCTTCTCCTCCTAATGCTACTGCTGCTCCAGCTCTTGCTTGTGCTGCTGATGCTGCTCTGCATTTTGCTGCTACTGCTGCCACTGTTTATTGCTGCTGCTGCTACTGCAGGCCTACTGCTGCTGCTGTTCTTCTTATTCTTCTTCTTCTCATTCCTCCTTCCCTCTTACTACTCCCTCCCCTCTCTCTCTCTCTCTATATATATATATATATATATATATATATATATATATATATATATATATATATATTATATATATATATATATATATATATACTCTATATACAAAAAAAATATATATACTCTAATTATCTATCTAACTATCTATCTCTCTCTCTCTCTCTCTCTCTCTCTCTCTCTCTCTCTCTCTCTCTCTCTATATATATATATATATATATATATATATATATATATACACACACACATCTATATATGTAAATACACACACACACACACACACACACACACATATATATATATATATATATATTTTTACACACATATCTATATATATATATATACATATATCTATATACATATATATATATATAGACACAAAAATAAAATAAATAAAATAAAATATATATATATATATATATATAATATATATATATATATATATATATATATATATATATATATATATATATATAGACACACACACACACTCAAACACACTCTCACTCAAACACACACACTCTCACACACACACACACACAAATACATATAAATATATATACACACACACATATATATATATATATATAGGGAGCGGATCGGGAGCCCCGCCCGCGGAGCCCCGCCGAAGCCCCCGCGATCCTTAGCCGTTGGATCGCGCGGGTGGGGGCGGGCCCCACGCGGGTCCCGCGCGATCCGATGGTGCAGGGGGGGGGGGCGGGGCTTCGGCGGGGCTCCGCGGGCGGGTATCCCGATCCGTTTCCATATATATATATATATATATATATGCACTCTATATAAAGGAAAACCCCTAATTAAAACCCTAAACTAGTTTTAGGAAAACCTACAAAATCTATGGTCATTGTGTAGAGAATGGTCTCCTCCACATTTATTGTGAAGGAGTAAATGAAATAGAGGAATTAATGAGGGTTAAATGAGCTTACCTAATTGGGATCTCTTGGAGAAGAAGAAGCTCCAAAAATATGAAATGAAAAGAGAGAGAGAGAGAGAGAGATTACTTAGAGATGAAGCAAAGGGGAGGGGGAGGTGGCCTATACATGGCCGGCCATGGGGGTTTAATGGGTTTGGGTGGAGACCCATTAAGCCCCCAACCCATTAGACTTGGTTTGGTTCTTTTCGGGTTTGGTTTGGTTCGGTTTGTTTCGGTTTAACTTCTAATGACTAATTAAGCCTCTAAAATGACTAGTTAAGCCATGGAAGTATTGGTTTATGGTTTCTAGCCTAGTTAGGATGGCATGTGGGCCAAGCCCAGCTAGTATGTGGGTTCCACTATGGTCCAGGCTACCCGGGTCTCCAACTTAATCCCAAATTGGATAAAATTCAAACTAAATCAAACAAATCCCTAAAAATCCTATAAAATCAAATAAAATTCCCAAAAATTATAAAACTTGGAAAATGACGAAAATACCCCTAATTCGAAAACTGGGGGTGACAAATATAATTACATAATAAAAGACAGTAATTAATGAAAAAGTATGACAGGATGATATACGATGAGATAACCATAGGACTATTCAGATAACCAGGTTACAACCAGTAAACCAAACAAGGACCGAGGTTGTAACCCTTCGTCTGAACAGAACTTGGCTTCTCCCACCATTTATCGGCAAGATTAATATAAAAAATCAGGTCAAGTAACAATCTTGTATAGGACCAAGACAAGACTAGACTGATTGAACTCCATCCAATATTTCACGGCCAAGCAATAAGTACGGCTTGATACTTTAACTAACTAGGGTTATCACAGGCCTAGTTACTAGCAAGATGTAGCGAGATTGTTCCGCAGCCACAAGCCCTGCAGACCATCCATGTTATCCAGGTCGAATATTAGTACAATAAGGGTACAACACATGACGGTGTGCTGGAAATGTGCCCTACTCGTCGGCAGGCTACAGATCCCAAGTGGGGCGTCCAGATAACGGGATTGCCTGTAGCTGGGAAAATCTCTTCATGACTACTGGATTATTCTAGTGGTTAGCCTTAGTCAATTTCAGTGGGTACCCCCGACCGTGGTACTCAGGGGTCCCCGTCCTAGACATAATGCAAGACAAGACGGGTTCATTTGTACAAGCACAATCGCCCACGGTGTTCAGGTCATTCATACTTGTCATGTCAGGTTAGCCGTCACAACAGCATTTCGAAAAATATCATGTCAGGTTTTCTTGTCAATTGTACGCTGCGGTGGGCCACTATCATGTCAGGTTCATCATGCCAATTATATCATGTCAAGTATATCATGTCAAGTTCACTGTCAAGAGTGCGCCACGGCGGGCCACTATCACGTCATGTCAATTGTCAAAAGTATACCACAACGGGTCACCATCTTGTCAGAAAACATATTTATATTAATGACACAAGCATACAAGTGGTAATTAAATATTAGCAGGAGCAAGGGCCGTGGAGGACTCATGCGGCTCAGAAAAATTTTTATGCGGCCAACAAGTCACTATCAATCATTACTCTAACAATTCGTTCTTAGGGAAGCAATTTAGAATCACACATTATTTACTCATAATAATAATATAATTGTAAAGACAAATAAGACAGAAGATAGTGGGACCCGCAATTAATGCAAGTATGCCATGCGGCACAAATTAAATATTTATGCAAGCAATCATGCGGCCATAAATTATTATTTAACTGGCCATGCAAGCAGTTGGCCATATGCGGCTGGGCAATTATTGGAGGGGTGCATATGTGGCTATCAAATATTCGAGAGGGGCATATGCAGCCAGCAACTGAACTAAAAGCCATACAAGTTGCATGCGGCTACAACTAAACCCAGGGCCATGCAATTTGCATGCGGCCACGAATATTAAGCATGCAAGCAAAGCTTGCATGCATGTAAATTAAATATATCATGGCAGCAAAGCCATATGCAACTGGCTTTAATAGCATGCAAGCAAGCTTGCGTGGAATGCATATTAAATATATCATGGCAGCAAAGCCATATGCGGCTCACTATTGGCATTTGTATGCAAGCAATGCCACAAAGCATGCAACAAGCATGCATTAATATGCATGCAAGCAAAGCCACGTGGATTACAATGCAAGCATGCATTAATATAATGCAAGCAAAGCTTGCATTTGTATGCGGCCAATGGATTCCTTAAGCCATATGCGGCTGGTGCTAAAAAGAATGTAGTAACCAATGCATTAAGGAAATGCATTAAGGAATGCATTAAAGAATGCATTAACAAATGCATTAAAGAATTCTTAAGCCATATGCGGCTGGTGCTAGAGAAATGCATAAACAAATGCATTAAGAAATGCATTAAGGAATGCATTAAAGAAGGCATTAACCAATGCATTAACAATGCATTAAAGAATGCATACATGCGGCTGACTTACAAATGCATTATTTAATGCATTAAGTATATGCGGCTGATGCTAAGTATTCAAGCATGCATGCGACCGACTTTGATAAAATGCATTAAATACAATATGCATGCTTACATGCGGCTCACCTAATATATAAGCATTAAATATTGCATGCTGCTGACTTTGGTATTGTTCCTTATGCGGCTCACTTTAGCAGTGATGCCGTATGCGGCTGAGTAATGGCCTGACAATTATTTAAAGGCCTATGCGGCTAGAAATTAAAAATAAGCATGCAATTATTAAATGCTAATGCCTAAAGCCATGCGGCTCAGAACAAATATGCTCATGCGGCTCAGAGTACAATTAATGGCTCCCACAGAGAACATGTCCTATGAAAATACCATGGCCTCCATGCTCCTCCAAACCACAATAGGAACCCAAATCAAGACTCTCGTAGGTCAAATTTGGATAAAATGGAATTCTCTTCAACATGGAACCATCAACTAGCAAAAATATGCAAGTTTGATATATCAAAATTCATGGAAACCGAAAATACCACAAAACTAGATCTACAAGAAGTTAACCACAGAAATGAAAAATGCTAAGTACTAAAGTGGGTTAAAAATACATGAAGAAGACAATGGAACAATAAAAATGGGGTTCCTCCATGAAGCAAGGTGCACTTGCCTAAGCTCTCCACTCTCTCTCTCTCTGGTTGGTGGAGAAGTTAATGGAGGAAGAAGAAGATTAATGAAGAGAGAGAAATGTTTGGTGGGATATTTAATGAAGAGGGTGGTGGTAGGTGGGAGTGGTTTGGTACACATAAAATCAAGCAAAACCGAACCATACAAAACCAAGCCGAACCAAGTCAAGTCGGGCCGAACCAAACAAGGAGACATGCAATACGAGTCTAAATACGTACACGTATACCAAAATACGTGATACGAACAACGGACATTACAGTGGGTGGCTAACAGTGTGTCAATTATTCTCAGGAAAATAGTGTTCCTAAGTGTCAAAGTGTCCTCAGTTAAAAACATATGTGTGTGTGTGAAAGGGGAAAACAGTGTTCTCAGATTTTTAGTGTAAAGTGTGTGTTCCCAGATTTTGGGCTCATGTTCCAATGTGTCATGGGTTCTCAGTTCATTCATGTGTGTGTTCATAATGCTCTCAGATTTCAGTGTGTAATGTGAGTGTCAATTCTCAGTTCATTCATGTGAGTGTATGTGTATAGCTATTCTCAGGTTTTAGTTTTGACAGTTCACAATAGTCCTCAGTTTAACAGTCCAAGCATTTCGAAATTCAATGATTTAACACCAATCATGAACCCTAACATGAGACTAATACTCAGATACATATAGGTGAATTAACATTGCAATAATCATTAGAAAAATAGTTTAAAAATATATTAAATCTCAGAATTTCAATAACAGTGCACATAGGTATCAGAAAAATTAGGGAAAACCCATTTCGAAATCCAAATTCAACTTAATAACAAAATCTAATGGTTGGTAATGATATGTGTATGTGTCATAGAGTCACACGTGTCAAGTGTCCACCAAAACAGGACACAATCGTGTCCAAATCATTTTTTAACACACACGAACACAAATGACACAGTGCAGTCTCGTGCACGTGTTCACGCGTGTCTAGCACATGACACACGATACGACACAGTACGAGTGCGTGTCCACATACTCGCCTAGGGTAGGGCTACAACCCTGACACCCTGACTCGTGTCCACGAGACACCAAGACACGACACAAAGCCCGTGTCAGAAGTGTCTGTGGCTCACGCGCACAGCAGGCAATGGCCAGTGCGGGCTCAAAGCGTGTCCGACTCGACATGAAGTGACTCGAGACTCGAGAGGGCTTGTGTCAGACACTGCCCCTCGGTCCTCGTCAAGTGGCACGTGTCAAGTCGTCGTGTCCGAAGAGAAATACAACCCGAGCAGAAGGACAGTGTCCCGCGGCTGCTGCAGTGAGTTCGTGTCCTCTTGCAGACACGACACGACACTAAAATCACCCATAACTGACACGAAATCAAACACGACCCCTAGATCTACAAATCCATTCAAACACAATTCAAAAACAGAACAAAAACATTGAGTGTGGCATTTCATCAAACACCTAGTTCTAGGTTAGGATACGTGTCTGATACGGACATGAAATCAATGCAATTTGACACCAAACTTACACCACAGCTAGGGGACACCTAGATTTAGGCTAGGATGCAAAGAAAACAGAATTTAAATACAATTTGAAGAGTTTACCAATAGTGTGTCAAATGGCAAGAAAAGTTCCAAATCGAATGGTTTTCCTTGCTAGCCAAACTCTCCAAATTGTTCCCAAACTGAAATTACTCTCCATGAACATCAAATAGAGGTTGATTAGATTCTATTGCAAAAGATTTGAATCAAAAAGGAATTAAAATGAGAAAGTTATGAATTGGGAAAGAATAGAAACTATCTCTCCTTCAAAAAGTTGATTCAATACAAAAGAGGCAAGAACAAAGGAATGAGAGACTTTATCGGGGGAAAAACCAATGTAGCCGGCTACTAGGAAGGAATTAGGGTTAGGGTTTTACTAATGGGCTATGGCCAAGTTGCATTGGTAAAGGAAATCAATTCATAAGTCAAGTCCTTAAACCTAGTCTTTATTCCTCCTATTGAAACTAGATTCTAAATGACTTAACTAGGGTTGACTTAAGTTAGACTAGGGTCCCATCACGCTACTCAAGTCACCATTGATAGAGTCAACATCTAGGTTAGTCTCCAAAGTCTCAACTAGCCAAAGTCAAAATAGAAATCACCAATTCAACAATTCAAAATAAATTCAAAAATTCACAAAATGACTAAAATACCCTCAAGCTAAAATGTGGTAGTGACAAATCTACCCTCCTTAAAAGAATTTTGTCCTCAAAATTAAAAGACAAAACTAAACTGATGAGAAGGATAGACAATCATACCTCAAGGTCCAAAAAGATATGGGTATCGCTCGCGCATCTCATCCTCCCGCTCCCAGGTAGACTCTCCTGGAGAATGATGCCTCCATGCGACGCGAACCAAGGGTATCACCTGGTTTCTCAGTACCTTCTCTCGACGATCCAAAATTTCTACTGGCTGCTCTGGATAACTGAGAGTAGGTCCCACCTCAATCTCCGAATGGTCAAATACATGGCTAGGATCAGCCACATACCATCTCAACTGTGATACATAGAATACGTTGTGGACATCCACTAGTACAGGTGGCAAGTCTAGCCTGTATGCCACGTCACCGACTCTCCCGCTGATCACGAAAGGTCCGATGAAGCGCGGGCTAAGATTCCTACCTCCACCAAAACGTATGGTACCACGAGTCGGAGATATCCTCAGAAAAACTATGTCTCCGACCTAAACACAAATAAGGTCTCAAGTTACAAAATAATCAAACATGATCAAACAACACAAACAAACAACCTACTTCTAATCCTATCTCCAGTCAAACTAAGTCAAACATAGTCAATGGTCAACTACTGGTCAACAACTAGTCAATTTGTCAATATCCAAGTACTTGGTCAACAACTGGTCAACTTCTTAAAGTTTTGCCTATGCTAGCTATCTAGGTGTTGGCAACTAGAAATTAGCCACACAAAAAAACTCTATAATAGACTAACTCTTAACTTTCCAAATCCTATCAAGTCACCCATAACTAAATACCTATAATCTAAGCACACAAATCCCAAATACCACATATACATAAGCTCAAGAACAACAACCCATTACATATATCCTAAGTATATCAACTATATATATATATATATATATATATATATATATATATATATATATATATATATATATATATATATATATATATATATATATAACTGATCATCAAAGTGTTAAGGTAGACTAAACTCATAAGGGACTGAACAAATGCTTAGAAATTAGGCTAAGGATAAATGGTCTGAAACACCAATGTAGGCAAAAGGGAATGATGCTAAGGAGACTGAATTTATAAGGCAAAAAAGACAGGACATTAGGGTCCAACTTGTAAAGTTAAAGTGAAAGAAAACTTACATGGTGACTGAAACATGCCTTTAGATCAAACCTGGGCCTCTCCTCTCTATCTGGACTGAACACCTACTAAACTACATGCAGGACAGTGGTCTAAAAGAAGTGAACCAAACTGGTGTGCAGGAAATCCAATAGGAAGTATACTGCAAATGAGTGCAGGCTACATACCAAATTAAAATACATTACATATATACAAGCTATATATATTTAACTCTCATCACCTCAAACTCTACTCAAAGTCTAATAACACACACACCCTACCACATGCCTATCACTCCAATGAAGGGGTCAGATACTGTAGGGTGTATTGGGACAGAACAGTGGTGTAGCATGGCTGCATATGAAGATGCAGAACAATCATATATAAGATTTAGCCAGGTCGAGCAGATGGAAAAATGGAGATCAGGACAGTGTGTTCTAAGGATGGGTCAGTGAATCACTAATGCATTCACAAATCCTTATGTGAACTGGACAATATGTGAACGAAGGCTCCACCTAAAATCAAAATGGACAGAACACTATAAAGCGTAGAACAGAACAATTATATAGGCAGATCCATTTGAAGATAAGGCCACACAAATATATGTAATAAGCTGACTGAAAATGAAGTAATGGCTTGATAAAGAAGTGTAGACAGAAATAATATGAAAGACAGATGTAGGAGTATGCAGTGGGCAGCATGCTACTACTGAACTGAAATCCATACATGCACATAATGAACCACTAAACATGTGTGGGATAATCTTAGCTAAGGGGCAGGTCAATAGGATGTAAATTGGATCTACATATAACCACCAACTGATATGTGAAGAGGCCAATAGGATTGGTACCTAATCGTGTCGAAATCGGAACACAAAGTTATGGGATAGGCATTACAAGGTAATATGGAACATCTGTTCACAACTGATCATCACAAATGTTCAAGGGCAGGACACTAGATGTCCAAAATCTGAACAAGACAAGTGGCTGCAACCAAAGGCAGAACATATAGTTGTTCAGTCAAATAAACAAGTGAATTGGTTGATAAGGAGGCTAATGTGTCCTTGAGTACACAAGAGTGGAAGGAACAGTAAATTAAGGAAAGGCTGAACCAACAATGAAAGGAAAGGTTTGGACATGTATCTGGAAAGATGGGCTAAGCAGGTATCATCTGTATCTAAGAATAAAAGAGGGTCAGAACAAATGATCAAAGGAGAACTCTTATTAACAACCCATATTATATCCCCAATGTATACAAATATCCTAAATGGACTGAACAACCATGCCCAAAAAGGTTTAAACTCCATTGTAGGGCAGGTACTGCAGGTTATAATGAAGGGTATTGCAAGACTATCAAGTAAGGTAAAATGCTAAGAGATGCAGTATGTCACCATGTACAGAAAGTAAGGATGAGTGCAGACCTCTAATATGCATGATACTAACCCTCCAGATATGTAGAATATGTTAAGGGGTTGATGGTTATATTGGTGAGTCAATAATTGGGGGCTGAACAATGGTCCAGTGAAATCTATGATGCAACATGGTAGGTAATGAAATGTTGGGTGCAGTGAACAACTTGTACAAGTCTGAACCAAGGGGACAGGGTATCTAGTGAAGGTTCTGCACACTGCCTATAAAGGTTGATCAAACATGACTGAACTCAACACCAAGAGAACTTAACTAAATAGAAAACTAGACCAAATATAGGCTAAACAACATGTCAATAACCCTATACAACAATGACCTATAGATATCAACCAAACCCATATCCCATATGCCAATATCATCTGTAACCTAGCTATATATATAGACCTCTCAGTCTTAGGTGAAACTACAACTACACTCAATGACAGGCTCTGGTCATGGGTACCTTACTGGAAAGGATAGAAAAATAATAATAATAAATCATCAAGACTGTAAGGCATACTAACATCCTATATGAAAACTGGTTGGTATTATAAATAACAGAGGAATCATTTACAATGGGTTACTATTCTAATACCAATGCTAACTATCATCTCTAGGGTACGACACTCTACAAGTCATCATATCATTATACTATGAAAGAACTACATATGAATAAGCTCTACTAAAATATCCCTACTCTTAAGTTATTTGATGATGGAATACAATTTTATAACAACATAAGGGTACGATAGAGATGATATGTTTAAAAACCTTCTCAAGATACAATCTGATAATCATATGCGTCTGTCCAAAATCATGTTACTCAGAGTCCTCGCCATGCCAGTAAGCAAGGCTGCGATAAACGGTAGATTCCATAACTGGGGTATGCACCTCTGTAATCATGTCGTCTAGAATTCTCGCTATGCCGACTAGTATAGCTGCAAAAAATTCCAAATCTCATAACCAAGATACATACATCCGAAGTCAGGTCTCTATGTTCCCGCCACGCCGGCTAATATGGCTGCGATAAACTTCAGGTTCCATAATCAAGTAGACGTTTTACCATCCCTGTTATCTCCGTCAACATATGTTATCAGAAAATATCGTAACTCAGGCCATAAAATTTATCTCGATAGGAAAATCAAAATCAACAACGATCCATCAAAAATCAAATTCAATAATCAAGGAGTAAGGGTGAACAAAACAAGGATAGGAATTTCAATTTGAAGTTTAAATAAAATTTGCAAAGGTCGTCCCAGGAATCTCTCAAGGATTTTTAACAGTGATTGAGTATCCTCTCATTCTAACACCTTACTTCCTATATTCTACCGCAGGCTCGTAGCAGTTCAACTAAGTCGTTGTGCTACTACGATATCATAATAATACGACTCTCGACCTGCATGGGCCACCACTAAAAACGTATCACGACCCACACCCTAGAGTAAGGGCATGAGAAGTGAATACGCCCAGCCTACACCGCAGTATCGGTGGTAGAACGCTGTCCTAGGTCACAATATCTAACAATATAAGATACATGTACAATATATACACTCCGAGTGGAGGTGACAATACAGAAATACAGTCTCAATCACAACTAAGGCAGAAATACGATAAGATAGATAGATAGATATGAAACGAATCCACAAAGATATAAATAGATAAGAGTCTAAGTGTCTAAGATATCACAATAATCCAGAAACATCCAAACTCAAATACAATAATCCAGAGAATAAATACAACTGAAAAGACTACTCTAAACTAAAGGTGTGTCATCCACTGCTAATGGATCCTGCTGGAGATCCAGGTCACAACAATCCTCTAGGGTAGTCCCATAGTAAGTGGTACAGAGCGCCTCGTCCTCATCCTCTATAATATTTTTAACAGGTCCAGTCAGGACAGGAGCGAGCACAATACATCTCATGCAAATCATAACAGGTTAGGAATATAAACATGCTAGAGAGTAAGATACATGAAACTGAAAGAACAACATGGTATAAAGAGAGAACTATAAGTAAATAGCTACAATATATATAGAGAACTATTAGTGACTAGTGAATCAGAGTACAAGATAAACATGTAAACAATTGGAGGTGATTCATGGCTATACTAAAGAGTTGATTCATGACTACACTACTTTGGAATATTCACATGTTTAGTTCTACTCTCCCATTCTCCAATCAATACACAAGGATCCAGTCAAGTTACGTTAAGATTCATGACTACGCTAATGGCTCATAATGAGTGATTCATGAATAGATTCGTGAAGGCTCTGTGATTCATGAGAGTACAGGAATCACAAGCAGATTCATGATAGATTCATGATAATAGAAGCATGAGATACATGATGTAAGTGAAACACACAAGACATGAGTATCCGATGCTCCCGAGAGGAATAACATCTCATGAAGGGATCCATATAGAACCAATCCTTGTTACCAACGTGTCAGCATCAAGTAAAGTAATCTAGAGCAGGAATATAATCCTAAGCAAGATATGAAATGATTAGAGAATGTACTCGCCTGATATCATGAGTATCTGAAGAGAATATACTGTCTGAGAAGTGGTGTCTGGCTCCTATAGAACAGTACAAGTCATAATATATCCAAAATGGTAAAATAGACTGCTACAATGCATTCTACATGATGTTTGGGTCAATCTAGGCTAAAGTCAACCTTTGGTCAACTCTAGTCAACTACACTAGTCAAACTAGGTCAACTAGGTCAAGCCTAACCCAAACAAGTCTCACTAAGCCTAGCCATACCTATCTAGCACTCACACATCAACACAAGGCCATACAAGCCATCAATCACACATCTCATGTGTATTCATGCCAATACACATAGGAATACACATATGGACCATAGGCTATATCATAGGAACCTACATAGGCTACATGCCATAGGGCTACATAGGCCAAATACAATCTATATTGGTAATACATATATTTCACACATTTATATATCTACTAAATTAATATTAGCAACATATATATATATATATATATATATATATCACATTATTATTATCAAGAATATAGATTATATATATATATATATATATATATATATATATATATATATATATATATATATATATATATATATATATAGGGATAATGTGGCATATGTGTGTGTGTCAATATAGGTAGCAGTGGTGTGTGTGGATGAGTGTGAGTGTTCTCAGGCTTTAGGAGAGAAATGTGTGTGTGTGTGATATGGAAAACAGTGCACCAAAACTGTTCTCAGTTTTACAGTGCCAGTGTGTGTGTGTGTGTACATGACATAGGCTAGAGTGTATCTCAGTTTACATGTGTGTGTGGGTGGCTAACAGTGTGTTAAATGTTCTCAGAAAAACAGTGTTCCTAAGTGACAGTTAAATACATACGTGTGTACGTGTAAAAGGGGAAAATAGTGTTCTCAGATTTTTAGTGTAAAGTGTGTGTTCCCAGATTTTGGGCTCATGTTCCAATGTGTCATGGGTTTTCAGTTCATTCATGTGTGTGTTCATAATGCTCTCAGATTTCAGTGTGTAATGTGAGTGTCAATTCTCAGTTCATTCATGTGAGTGTATGTGTATAGCTATTCTTAGGTTTTAGTTTTGACAGTTCACAACAGTCCTCAGTTTAACAGTCCAAGCATTTCGAAATTCAATGATTTAACACCAATCATGAACCCTAACATGAGACTAATACTCAGATACATATAGGTGAATTAACATTGCAATGATCATTAGGAAAACAGTTTAAAATACATTAAATCTCAGAATTTCAATAACAGTGCACTTAGGTATCAGAAAAATTGGGGAAAACCCATTTCGAAATCCAAATTCAACTTAATAACAAAATCTAATGGTTGGTAATGATATGTGTATATGTCATAGAGTCACACGTGTCAAGTGTCCACCAAAATAGGACACAATCGTGTCCAAATCATTTTTTTAACACACACGAACACAAATGCCACAGTGCGGTCTCGTGCACGTGTTTACGCGTGTCTAGCACACGACACACGACACGACACAGCACGAGTGCGTATCCACATACTCGCCTAGGCTAGGGCTACAACCCTGACACCCTGACTCGTGTCCACGATACACCAAGACACGACACGAAGCCCGTGTCAGAAGTGTCTGTGGCTCACGCGCACAGCAGGCAATGACCAGTACGGGCTCAAAAGCATGTCCGACTCGATACTCGAGACTCGAGGGGGCTTGTGTCAGACACTGCCCCTCGGTCCTCGCCAAGTGGCACGTGTCAAGTTGCCGTATCCGAAGAGAAATGCAACCCGAGCAGCAGGACAGTGTCCCGTGGCTGCTGCAGTGAGTTCGTATCCTCGTGCAGACACGACACGACATTAAAATCACCCACAACTGACACAAAATCAAACACGACCCCTAGATCTACAAATCCATTCAAACACAATTCAAAAACAGAACAAAAACATTGAGTGTGACATTTCATCAAACACCTAGTTCTAGGTTAGGATACGTGTCCGATACGGACACAAAATCAATACAAATTGACACCAAACTTACACCACAGCTAGGGGACACCTAGATCTAGGCTAGGATGCAAAGAAAACAGAATTTAAATACAATTTGAAGGATTTACCTATAGTGTGTCAAATGACAAGAAAAGCCCCAAATCGAATGGTTCCCCTTGCTAGCCAAACTCTCCAAATTGTTTCCAAACTGAAATTACTCTCCATGAACATCAAATAGAGGTTGATTAGATTTTATTGCAAAAGATTTGAATCAAAAAGGAATTAAAATGAGAAAGTTATGAATTGGGAAAGAATAGAAATTACCTCTCCTTCAAAAAGTTGATTCAATACAAAAGAGGCAAGAACAAAGGAATGAGAGACTTTATAGGGGGAAAAACCAATGTGGCCGGCCACTAGGAAGGAATTAGGGTTAGGGTTTCACTAATGGGCTATGGCCAAGTTGCATTGGTAAAGGAAATCAATTCATAAGTCAAGTCCTTAAACCTAGTCTTTATTCCTCCTATTGAAACTAGATTCTAAATGACTTAACTAGGGTTGACTTAAGTTAGACTAGGGTCCCATCATGCTAATCAAGTCACCATAGCTAGAGTCAACATCTAGGTTAGTCTCCAAAGTCTCAACTAGCCAAAGTCAAAATAGAAATCACCAATTCAACAATTCAAAATAAATTCAAAAATTCACAAAATGACTAAAATACCCTCAAGCTAAAATGTGGTAGTGACAAATTTGGCATTTGTGCAACATTATTTGCCATGCAATGCAAACACATTTCATTCCAATTTGTAGACACACATTTTATTCCAATTTCCAGACACACATTTCATTCCAATTTCAGACAATAGATATATATAGGAAAATAGATTCTTACAGCGATTCAAGAATTACCAATCCAAGCACAAGATCCAACCCCAGGTTCCTACTTCCCAGAATCCCCAATAGAAATAACTGTAAAATTAACATTAATTAGCATAATGATCAACATCTGACATTATAAATTGTAATGGGTGACACTGAATCACTGACACTAACATCAACCGGTATAAGTTTTAGATCATGTCACACTAACAGAATAAAATCAACCAGTATAAGTTTTAGATCATTTCTATAACATCATTAGTAAGTAATGGGTGACACTGAGTCACTGACACTAACATCAACCAGTATAAGTTTTAGATCATGTCACACTAACAGAATAAAATTTTCTTTATAAGTTTTCTATAACTCAAGTTTTGAGTCATTATAATAACAAAAAATATATATAATAACAGATTGTAATGGAGATCTAGACAAAAAAATATAATAACAGAAGAAAAAAAAATCCGACTCTTCTCTATTACATATCTATAATAACTTATTGTTTGATTTGGTACAAACTCTTCTCTATTACAGATCTATGACAAAAAAAATTATAATAACAGAAAATTTTATAACAGATCTAAACATCTAGTCTTCTATATTTAAAAAAAATTATAATTAGCAAAATTATAACAGATCTAGTCTTCTATATAACAGATCTAGTCTTCTACATAACAGATCTAGCCTTCTATATACCAAAAAAATTACAATAGAAATAAAAAATTGCCAAAATTATAAAAAATTGTATATATCTAGTCTTCTACGAAGTAAAATATACTTACAGTGATGAGTATCAGTGAGAGACTGACTGAGAGAGAGCGAGAGACCGGCGTCGACCGACAGATCTGAAGTCGGAGCAGCAGCAGCGTTCGGACAGGGAAGGGAAGGGTTAGGGACTTAGGGTTCTCCAGTCGAGAGTAGAGGGAAGAAAAGTATGTAATAGGAGTAGAGGGAGAGAGAGAAGAAAAGTCGGAGCAGCAGCATCGCTCAGACAGGGAAGGGAAGAGTTAGGGTTCTCCGCTCGGTGCTCAAGATCAATAGCAACAGCTTAGGGTTTCCAAAGTTTTGAGTAATGAGAAAATGTGAGGAGAGAGAAGAAAATTATGTTATATACTTAGGATTAGGGCTGAGGGTAAATAGGTAAATTCACATATTCAATTCGGTTTCGGTTTAAAACTGAACCCGAAACCCAATAACCGAAATCGACCCGATTAACCGAATTAATAGGTTTCCTGAACCGAACCCGACCAGAAATTTTTTTGAACTGAACCGAATGGCCAATTCAATTCGGTTTGGTTTGGTCCGATTTTCGGTTTCAAACCGATAAATGCTCACCCCTAGTCAAGCCAGGGCACGGTCAAATCCGCGTTGGCCCAGTATGAGCCCGGTCAACAAGCCAATCCGGTCTAGTACTTCGGACTGGGTTCACTGAGCCGGCCCCATCCAAAGCCTGTCTGAACTGGTTCCTCCTCCCAAACATTGGTCGATCGGTCCGGCCCTGGCCCGGCCCGGCCCGACAAGGGTCCCCGAAATCCCTAGGCCCACCACAGTTTATTATTTTAATTATTCTGGAGTTGTTTTACCAAAATACATCCCTACTAACCATTATATAAACGCAGAGTCGACCTAGCCTTAAGACAATCAGAACGATCGTTCAGGGTCCTCAGATCATGAGGGTACCAAAAAAAACTTATATATATAAAATATTTTGTAATATGTTAAATATTAGTGTTCGTTTAACATAATATAATAATTTATCTAGTGTGTGTAGTTGGTTTTCACTTGAGCTTTCTTTGTAAATTACATGGGTTCAAGACGTAGTAGCCTTGTTTTGTTTTTTAAAATAGTTTTCAGTTTTTTATAAGGAGGAGTATCATTTTAATTTTTGCATCTGCACCTAAAAATTCTGTACTAACCATGTATAAACATTGCGAGGGATATTTGGGTAAAAATTCCTCAAAACAACCGTATTATTAATTATGGATATTGTTACCAAAATATTGTCAAATTCTACATGTTTTGAACGTTAATAAGGATATTTTGGTCATTTTGCTCAAATATCCCTATAACAACTATATTCTAAAGATATTGGTGGTCATTTGGCATCAGAAAATTGCTATAGATAGTGATCAATTCATCCAAATTTACCACAAAATTCCTTCCTCTCCTATAATACTTACAAACATTTTGGTGTTATATTCGATAAATTAGCTTCTTTTTCACTGCTATGGAAAATAAACAACCACGGCCCGTACCGTGCCCTTAGCAGTATAAGGGCCTCAACCCATGCTGCAATCTCCTGGGGTACAAAGATCTCAACCTGCACAGCCTCATAGGGCACTAGGCTACGGAGAATGAATTGATCATATAACTGGATGGGATAGAAAATTTCGCACAAGTTTAGCGAAGTTTATAATAGACGTGATACCGAAAGAATAAACTTACGTGCAATTATTGTTGAATGCTTGCATTGTGGGAAACAAATCAAATGAAAACCTAACTGTGGCATAGAAAACCTACGTAGACATCTAGACAGTTGTATCTAGTATCTTGATCTTCTTGAAAAAAGATGTATTTTTTTTCAATGTGTTATTATTGTTTGATAGATATATAATTTTGGCTTAATTGCACTTTGATACCCTCAACTATTTCAGTTTTTCAACTTAATACCCTAAATTTTTTTACTCAACAACTCGATACCCTCAACTATTTTAGTTTTTCAACTTAATACCTAAAACAAAAAAAAAATCTTGAAACTACCCTTGGCTCCCTCTCTCTCTCTCTCTCTCCCCATGCACCCCCCTCCCTCCCCCACCCTCTCCGGCGATGTCTCCTCCCTTCCCTCTCCAGCGGTGCGCGAGGAGGGGGCACGGGTGGAGGAGGGGGTGGGGGCGGCCGACGGCGAAAGGAGGGGGCGCGGGTGGAGGCAGAAAAGGAGGGCTGTGGGAGGAGGGGGGGAGGCGCGTGGGTGGCCGGAGGGGGGGAGCGGGGGGGGGGGGGGGGGGGTGCGGGCGGGGCGGAGGGGGGGAGGGAGCGGGGGAGGGTGGCTGGAGGGTAGGAGGGGCAGGGGCGGGTGGCCAGAGGGGGGGGGGGGGGGGGGTAGGGGGGTGCTGGTTTGGGGGTAGTTTTAAATTTTAAGCAGGGGCATTGTTGTCCAAAAAAAAAAATTCAGGGTATCAAGTTGGAAAAAAAAAAAAACTTCAGGTATGAAGTTGAAAAACGAAAATAGTTGAGGGTATCAAAGTGCAGTTAAGCTTATAATTTTTTTTGAGACTTATGTTTGAGTTTTTGATTTCAACCTCTTTACGAGCTTCTTTTGCGTATCACAAAGAAAGTTTGACGAGAGAATGACAGCAAAAAAACTCAAACATAGATCGTATCAACAAACACTAGTACGAGAATAATAAATATTGAAATTGATCAATTAAATAATTGTTTTCAATCTACTTTTTTTTACCCTAATAACGCGCACACAAAATTGTTTAAAGCCGAAAAACTATTTGGCCCATTTCCTTGACGTTATAATTTTTTAATAATATTTTAATTTTTTTAAAGCCGAAAAACTGTTTGGCCCATTAGAACTTTTTTTTAAACGAATCAAACCATAACCGACCCGAATCCGACCGGGGCCCAGTAAAACACGACCCACAAAATCGGGGGATCGGACTGGATTTGGGTTTTTGGATTACTCAACACACTGAATGTTCAACGCAAGGGAAACTGGCTCTCTCAGCTGTGTAACCCCAGTCAAAGTCGCAATGTGCGGCATCCCATGCCCACGTTTATACACACATTTTATATAACAATTCAAGGAATAATCGAGGTCATTGGAGACTTGAATTATATATCTTGGTATCAGTATTATCAATGTTAATATGCAATGAGGCGAAAATGGGTCTTGCACAAAAGACATAGTTGGCAGAGTTGCCACTAAACAGAAAAAGCAAACAGCTAACATAAGCTTAATTAATTTATTCCGTACATCGTGACCAGTTTGCAGTCAAATGCTTCCAACAGTTTATTGTGTTAGCAAAGTAGCAGAAAATTGACAATTCCCCTAAAACATTACATTGGAGGAGAAATCTTTTTTTTCTTGCTGGTGAACGATGACATCAATCTACATCGACACTGAAACAAGCAGCCCATCTCCTCCCGCTAGTAGAAAAAGCTGTAGAAGTATCCTAGGAAGAGTACTGCAGGGAATCAAGGAGAATAATGAAGTTAGATATATGTATGACTTGTGAATCCAGTAGCAACTACTTAGTGCCCACGCCTTCTATTAGTTAATCTGACAATTTTTAGCTAGAACAAGGCTATAAAACGATTGGGCACGAATATGAATATTCTTTTTACCATAAAAAGCTCAAGGCTTGAAGAATTCGTGCAATTCCGAACTATAGAACAAAAATCATAACCATAAAAGGTAACTAGCGAGCATATTAAACTTAAGTTCATGAAAGAAATGTCCGCCCAGTGCAACAACTTACATGAGACAAGACAGGTAGATGTTCGACAGGGCTTGCGACTGTTCCGAAGTTAGAACTGTAAAGTTGTCCGTATCAATAATTTAAGTTTATTTGAATCCTTTTAAAAGTGAATGATTGCATCAAAGTTGCCTTACTATTCTTTTCTATCAGTAATCATCTCCTTTATCAATAAGCAGCAGTTGATAATCTCCAATTTGAAGGGTTAAACAAACTGGGTTCTGCTCTAATTTTCTGCATAACTCAGATCTATATTGACCTAAACTGATTCCGAAGAGATCTTCCTATACAGCATGCTTACGCTCATGCCATAATAGCCAACATAATAAAAATCGAACAGGAGAAGGTGGTCGATAATTTTAACCTAATTTAGATAGAGCTTTTGAAGCCAGAGGGAAAATTAGAAATGAAACCCTCTTCTTTGGACAATATCCTCCACCGTCCTCACCGTTTACATCCCCAAAAGATGAAGACCTCCCAAACTGCAACACGAGTTGAACATATTTTTGGGTTCTTTGCCTCAACAGCAGGCACAAGAAGTGAGAATCTTAAAGACTTCAAATGGGGATAAAGATGGAAAATAAGAAGAGGATAGCTGTTGTGCATTTTTCCTTGCAAGAAAAAACACAGTAGATATATATAGCGGCCTATCAGGCTTATTGTTGGCAGATAACAAAACCTTAGCAGATATCTATCACCCAACTGGCTTATGGTTGGCATTATGATTGATTGATATTGGCCTGGGGACAATTGTTGTGCAGGCAGAGATTTGTGTGCATGGATGCCAGAGAATAGAGAGCACAAACGGAAACAGAAAGCAAAGATATTACTTAAATTATTCTTGCTAAAAACTTAGGCAAACGATACAAAGAACTCCAAACACTAGAGCAAATTCTCAAAACTAATTTAATCCTAACTGTAAGCCCTATTCCTATGATAAAGGAAGCTAAAACATTTCAGTATTGGGAGTCTATGACGATACGGTTGTGACCAGTATCATACCAGTGATAGATTAAAAAAAATCTAAATAAAATATGAACAGTAGCTTCAGTCCACTTCATGTGACAAAACCACTTATTATCTCCTATTTAGATTTAACTTTGATCTGATAATCCTATTGGGTATTTGACTCGTACCTTTTTGAAATGGAACTCCTAAAAATTACTAGAAACCTTCTACACGACATGGCAATCATAGTAATAAACCTACAATTTTTCAGAAGACTCAACCAACATTTCCAAGAGCCCTTTAAACTTCTCACCCCTTTTAGATATGTAATAACCAGAGATTAGTATAAAGAAAAAAATCACAAAAGAAGAAATAGAAGGATGATCTGGAGGACATCTTCTAAGAGGTCTGAAGCTGTGAACATATAAATTAGGCGTCACATGGAAGGCAATTGTTAGAATTAAACTAAACCACTGACCTACTATTGATCCTCCCTTCTCTTCCCCTGTAATCTTCCCACCTCCAAGCCTCGGCACTCCATTCCCTTATTTTGCTTCCAACAATCCACTCCCTTCACTGTAACTTCTACAACATACCACTGTTCTAAAAGGCAGCCTAGGCGGCGCCTGGTTTCTGCCCGATGCCCGCCTAGTGACCAGGTCCCACCACTCCATGAAGTGAGAAATTCCATGTGTGTATTTCATTATTTGAGCTATCATTTATTGACTTGCACACATAGGGTGAATTAGTTCAAGTGGTTGTTGGGTTGGAGGTTTTCTCGAGTAGGCAAGGTTCAAATTCCACAAAAAAATATATTACTTTTTGTCACCAATTTCAAGAAGGATATCATTTGGAGCTAGGGTTATGGCTGCCGAGGGTTGACTCACCTACATAAAGTTCTTATTTTTACACTCAGTGCAGAATACAAGCGACGAGAGGGAGACAGAAAGTGCAGCAGCCGCAACAACCCACATAGGGCCGTGTTTGTGCTCTATCCGACGTCAAAGAGGAGACAATCCAGAAGTTCTTCCGAGGTTCCTGGAAGACGATCGACGGAAAGGGACGAATCTCACTTTAAGCAACGATCGTCTTCATCACGCCAGCAACGAGATGGTTACTATCTTTTGTAGTGCTATTTTGCGGTTGAGGGCTTTTGATCTTTTAATAACATATTGCACTCGACGCACGTTGCTTAATCTTTGCTAAGAAAGCACCCGGTGCTCGTTCTTAGCAAGCAATCTTCCGCGACAATTGTAACCACCATTTTTTTCAAAATTATAATTTTTATTTATTTATTATTTTGTCATGATTAATTAATATATATAGATATTTTGACTTGTCAATTAACTTTCTAATTAATGTTTAGGTTAGGGTGAACCTAGGATTAGGTCTTTAGAAGTTTAAATATAGATATTTTCAACTCTAAAAATATCTAGATACCACTTCTAGATATTTTTCATTGAAGAAAATATCTTGAGGGTAAACTTGTAAGCTTCAAATAAAGATCAAGGAATCTTAAAGGAGAGGCTAACAAGCCTCCACCTCACCCCCTTGTGGCAGCCCCTATAAACACACCCCTACCCCCTTCATCCTACTCCATTTCATCTTCTCCAAATTTCTAAAACCATAATTCCTCCCCTATCATTCCAAGTCAACCTATTTCCTCTTCGAGTCAAGACTTGGGAGCTCAAGTAGAGCTAGCAAGGAGTACAAGCAAGTGGTGTGGTGTCCAACTTCCTATTATTTGTGTCCATTTTGAGTGGGTTGGCATTTTGAGCAATAGCAGTTGCAGCAGCAGAAGCAGCAGTTGCAGCAACAACAATTTCAGCAACAGCTTCAATAAGCTGAGAAGCTGCAGTAAGCAATAGGTTTTAGGGATTGCGCATTGTACACCATTTTGTGTGCAAGTATGAGTGTATAAGTATGATGCAAGTGAGTATCTAGAATGTTAGTATATAGGTAAGTTAGTGTCAAGTATAGTTATTGGGTTGTGTTTGTGAGGGAGTAGGGGTGCAACTCGGGCAGGCTAAACGCGAGTCCGATCGGGTAAACCCGTTAATGGGTTGGGTTAGGGTTGAAGATACTCTGATTCGGGCTCGGGTTTGGGTTCAAATATTTGAACCCGATCATAAATCTGGTTGGGCTCGGGTTCATGTGTCGGGTTATCCGAAGAACCCGAAACCCGACATATATATATATATAAAGTTTAAATTCTAAATTTCTCCACCCAAACTCTTCAACTCCTTATCCTAAATTTTATTTCAGTTTGTATTTTGTAATGATCAAGACTTGATTGCTATTTGATTATGTGTTTAATATTACTTTGTTTAAATTTATTTCAATTAGTATATTAGAGCCTGATGGACCCGACCCAATCCGAGTTCAACCCGAGCCAAACCCGATCCTCCAGGCTTGGTCTTGGGCTTCATATGTTGAACCCGAGGTTGGGCCGGACTTGGGCTCGGACTAGCTTTATGATTCATCGGGTTGGGCTCGGGTTGACCTCAAGCCCGACCCAACCCGCCCGAGTTGCACCCCTATGAGGGAGTATCCTGTTACCTTGAGATTATTGGTACCCTCGGATACCTTGTGGATAGATACAACCTATAAGTAATGTGTTACCATGCTACGTCGATATTCTATATATTTTGATAACTATAAGTGATACCAAGATACAAGTATCTATATAAAGGTATCCTATAGGTAAGTAATTTAGGTAACTAGTATAGGATACAAGTGAGTATCCTTGAACATATTAGATATGTTGGTATCATAATTAGATATTGGTACCAAGATACCAATTATGAATACCTAGTATAAACCCAATTAACATAGAAACCTAATAACCAGATAACTAGGATGTTATTATTTTCAAATCACCTATTGATACAGTAAATTCATAATATAGGTTACTTGAATTTCGGTACGAATTCTGACTCGTATCACCCACTTAGGACGACAAGCAAGTACATTCTCTGATTGTTTTTAGTACTTGATAGATTCCATACTTTATGTACTAGATATGTTTTATTTGATCATCGTCACGATTATTTCACTGATTGGTATTGTATAGATTCTTAGATTGTATTGTGATTCTCATGTTAGTCATGTTTCAAGTTGATCATGTGGTTCAGGTTGGTCATGTTATTGTTCATGACCATGTATCTCATATCTATCTTGCGTAGTGATTTTCATGTTTCTAAAATCAGAGTACCACGCCGTAAATCCATGAGTATTAGTCGGAAAAGGAGAAAATACTAAGTAGATATGTGATCAAACCCTCTATTTCATATTGATTATCATGAACGATAACTAGTCATACATTTCACGTATGATTATGCTATACCATATCTCGTTTGATAGCCATCGGTATCTTAGCCGATCACATGTTGAAAGTAGTATTTTAAATTCACCTAGAGTGTTTACAGTCTTTCCTTTTGTCATTCGATACTTTGTTATCATGTTCATAGATTTCTCATGATTACTTGTTTTATCACATGTTCATCATGACATGATTCTGATTTACCGTCTTTCATGTATTACATGCCTATTATTATCTTATAGTCTGTACTATGTATTTGAAACTGCTTTCGTTGTATTGTACTTCGCTCCAATCCTGACTGGATGATGATGTAAATATGAGATGATATTGAGGCCCAGTGTTTCACCTATTATGGCTCGCAGGATGACTTTTTAGCTGAGCTTGATCCTGCCCTACCAGAGGCTCAGGAGACCCTTGCAGCAGAGATCCCATAGCTACTTAGTTTTAGTATAGCTTAGACTATATATTTTGTCCGAATTTGTCTCCAGTAGTCTACAGTCTTTATGTTATACTTTTGGATCTAGACTCTTTGAGCCATCTTACCTAAACTTTGGACTTGAACTATAGACCGTTTCGTTTCTATTGATTCTTCTCGTGATATCTTCCTTAGAAATGTGACTTGAGTACTATAATTGTTTCATATATATACTGCTTGAGTTGTTGGATATTACTGTGTATTTTTAGACAACATTCTACCACCGATACTATGGCGTAGGTTGGACGTACTGACGTATTCGTGTCCGATCATCAGGACGCGGGTCGTGACAACAATCTTGCTAGTAGCACACTCGGCGCATATACTTTGCAAGTTTGTTTGTTGATTTTCACCACTTCTGTGGACAAAGTCTTCGAAACTTGTACGTATTATTGTGAATTCAACAAACAATATCAACATTTTCAGATAATATTTCGGTATCAGAAAACAAATAATTATTAAAAATTTAGAAAAAAAAATATTTTAGACATTTAGGTAAAATTTTAAGTATTTTTGGGTTATTTCCTAGTAGTTTTGAAATTGAATGATAATCACCCTTATTGATGGGCTTAGCTGCGATAAATAAGTTCTTTTCATTTACATGCTTTCATCCTCACTATGCTTTTACATACTTGATGATTAGTATTTTTCGTTCAATTTTCTTTGTCAAATTGATTGGGGAAAAGATTACCAATGTCGGTAACGGTATTAGTCGATATCATATCGGGGCATGTCAAACCCTATCGGTATCGACTGTATTGGATGGGTATCGGCCGATAGTGCAAACTATGTTTGCATGTCTAGTCAAAATCATTCCTTGTAACATCTGAAACAGTAGTCTAAGAAGCTTCAATTTCAAACAGTTCACTCAATAGTTTCTAATCCAGTGAAGGGGCAACCTTTAATATTGTTAAGTTGTTATATTAGACTTATCATTGAGAAATTAGCAGTGTTCTAAAAGTCGGCCTACGCAGCGCCTAGGCGCTAGCGTCTAGTGCCCGTCCGATGTCCGCCTAAGCGCCCACCTAGGCTCCCCCACCCCCGACCCGACTATGTATGTTTTTGGGTTTTATGGACTTTCATGCGCAAATTCCAGTAGTTTTTTGGGGGTATTTATTTTTTATTTTTAACCATGGCCGCCTAGGCACCCACCTAGGCGGGCTAGGCGCCCGGTGCCCGTCCGACTAGCGCCTAGTGCCTTTTACAACCTTGGAAATTAGAATCACAACTACACTGGTTGTAACAGAAAAGTTCCGTTTCCATGTGAAATCTCAAGATTTCAGATCACCTTATGGGTGGAGCCTCGGATTTCTTAAAGACTATTAAATATAAAGTTTCTCCTCCTTGTTAACCTGAATGTTTTGTTAACTTGAGTCTTGAACAACAGAAGTATGACCAATTTCATTTCACCTTCTATTGGATTTTACCAGCTGAGGAACATGGAAACCTAAGATACCCACCAATCACAGCATGCCAAAGTAGGTGGAACAATCTTGTACTCAAACAGCCTCCTGGAATGCCAAAAGAAATCTCAAGCTCAACTCCTCTCTCAACAGGAGATACAACATTACTACATTCTTTTATGGGTGATATTTTCCTAATTTAGTTAAACTCCTAAAAAGCCAACTGCTAGAACAAAACTCTGAAGTATGTGCAAATCTAGTGTGATAAAATCGATAATGTCTGGAATGAAAAGTATATAAGTGTGCAACTCGTCAACAGGAAAGAAAAAGGTGAAACCCCCACAAGTATTAAACAGAAACAACAAAAGTGCTCAAGGGAAGTAGATAACTAGAGGGAGAAAAAGTTCAATAATAGGTAACTGAATACCACCAGACTAATGTCCACAACTATGAGAAAATCTATTTGGTTAGTCTCAGGAATCATGTATAATATTTTAGCCACCGAAAGGAACACCCTAACTGTATCTACTATCGTATTGCTACACATGAATCCCAAAATTTGTTCAGATACTAGTGACAACTTACAAGCCAAAAAGAATACGTTAAGATTCATTTTCAAATCATATATTAACATCATAAACTATAGGTTCCTTTACAATGAGGATTAACTTATCAGGAAATATCAAAAACTACCATCTAAACGTCGTCCTTCAGCTATATTCTCCAAGGGTCTCTAAATCCAGAGGAATTAAGAGAATCACAAGCAAATATCTGCTGGCTAGTTGCCAACAGTAAGAGATCCATGTGACAAACTTTGCCCTGCCACTTGTAACATCTTCACTAGTGTATTCATCATCTTGCTTTCACTCTCCCTCTCTAAGATATGATGGAATGTTCATTGGTGCTTGCTCCTACCCACCACACCAAAATAAAAAAGATACAAAATCAAATGGGGAAGGGGACGAAGATGGGAGGAGGCATATATGGAAAAGCAAACCGAAAAACATACTGCGTTCATGGAAGAGGACGAAGATGCTGAATTTCATTCCTAAATTTCGGTGTGAGTTGTTGATGCAAGAGGATGTTAACTCAAGGAGGCACGAAAAAATAAATAAAATGAACTAAAATAATATTTAATTAAGTAGTTCTTAGTTACTATGAAAAAAATTCTAACCCAACTTAAAATTCATGAAGTGATTGGTCATTTTAAAATAATTTCGATGTGAAACTTCACACGAGGGATGGCCATGTCTGATATTTAAGTTAAAAATAGTTATTTATCCCAAACCGATAGGTAAGAAGAAATAGAAGTTTTACCCATAAAACTGTCTTGTCTATTTTATGGAACAATACCCTCTCCTTTGATGTAATTTCATGACGAATAAGTTAGGTACATAAATGACAGCTTGCTACATTCATGCCAAGCTAGTATCTTTGTTTGGAAGTTCTCTTGAAATACTTTGGCACCATCAAAGAGTATTAGGAATCAATTGTAACTCTTGTTTTGCTGCTTTACTATACTTTTTTATCCCTAAAAAAATTCATGAAGTTTTATCTTTCAGAATTTTGTCCCACTACTGACACAAGTGAACTCTTGGGTTGCATCTCGCATCCGGTTAAGTACCCAAAGTTTAGAAAGTGGAGGATGATGAATAGATATATGGAATTTTTCTATTAAATTATATCGGTCAAACCCAATATCATACCTCATGGATCAACTTTGGTTCGGATCTCAACACATTTCCAACATAAAGGGAAAATAAATTATTTTGATTACTGTTGTAGTCGTCATTATTGTTTATTAGATTATATAAATGAAGAAAAAGATGGGAGTCTGAAGCATTTTCTTTCCTTTTTCTTTTGGAAACAAATATGATTATGATATATTCTTTTATTTGTCACAGTATGTTGTCATTTAATTTGCCCTCACTTAGAAGTATTGATCCCATCAAGAAAGGGGCCAATTAGCTTGGGGACATATAGTAGGGGGTGATAATGGCCTTAGTTGACAAAGGATCTAGTGCTTGGCCAACTTGACCATCTCCACTACTTCTCCATAGTTCTCCTTTTCCTATTTACTACCACCTTTGGTTGGTCTCTACATCTTCTTTTATTCTATTCTACTGTTATCTATCTATCAAACTCTCTTTGATTCCCTCCCCCTTCCTAGTTATTGTTTGAGAAAAACCTAGCACCTAGTGAATACGGCTGTCAACGGGGACAGGTCGGTTTGGGCTCGTATTAATATAGGATCTACACCCAGATCATATAAGTGTGTAAATCTATTGTCACAAAATCTATAACGTTTGGAATAAAAAGTATATTAGCATATACGTGTGCAACTCGTCAATGGGAAATAAAAAGGTGAAAAACCCACAAGTTTTACACAGATACAACAAAAATGCTCAAGGGGAAGTAGATAACTAGAGGGAAAAACGTTAAGGAATAGGTCAGTGCTTACCACCAGACTAATCTCCACAACTATGAGAAAATCTATTTGGTTAGGCTCAGGAATCATGTTTAATCTTTTAGCCACCGAAAGGAACACCCTAACTGTTATCTATTATCGTATAGGTTCACACGAATCCCAAAACTTGTTCAGATACTAGTGACAACTGACAAGCCAAAAAAGAATACTTGAAGATTCAATTTTTCAAATCATACATTAACATTATAAAGTATAGGTTCCTTTACAATGAGGATTAATTTATCAGGAAATATCAAAAACTACCATCTAAACAAAATCCTTCAGCTATGTTCTCTAAGGGTCAAGATCCAGAGGAATTAAGAGAATCACAAGCAAATATCTGCTGGCTAGTTGCCAACAGAATCTAAGAGATCTATGTGGCCCTGCCACTTGTAACAACTTCACTAATTGATCTCTGATAAAGTATCTTCCTTTATGTATAACAAAAATATGGATATGATCCACTAGAATGATTTGGGTCCCTGGAGCAGATAGTGACCACATAGTAGTAAGGGGTGCCATAGCAAATAGCGGATATTGGATAATATATTGGAAGATAATGAATGATATGGACATATAATGATATATGGTTATACAACTAAAGAATGATACATATGCTTAATTTTTGCATAACATGTTGCAAGTTCTTATAATTCTAGGATAATAGTAGGATTATGACCTAAAAGAAGGAGAATATTACAATAACAGATAGGATTAACGGATAGCTGAACCATATACCTGTATGATACATTTTCATATACTATCTAATTAGTATGATGCATTTTCATATTACTTCTATTATCTTTCTTATTATGTCATCTCTAGCATATTCTTTGTTAAGAGGTAGGAATGAATATACTGATATAGAAGACGCTCTAGTAGGATATGCATGCAAGCCTACTTTGTATTCTTATAAAGAACCTATATAGTAGGTACAGAGAAGGCAAATTTTGTATCTATCTAGGAAGCATGGACACTCGATAATCTGGGCCATGTCGTGGCAGACACGTAAAGGACATAGCCCGGGCACTCCGAAGTATTGTAGGACACACCAAAATAAGTGATGTGTGTCACAATGCCATTACCATGTCGTGTCCTATCCGTATGTGTGCCACATAGATATCTATACAATTAGAACTATGAAGGTCAAACATATTACGAATAAACATTAGAAAATATTAAGAATAACCACCATATACAGTACATAATTAAGAATCAACCTTCAAATCCGACACAGCAGCAATATATAGCTATATTGCCTGCTATAGTCGATAGAGGACACTATTCTGGTTCAGGGACAGCTATTTCCTCAATCCACTATTTCTATGTAATTACAAATAATGGCATGTGTTGCACGGACTAAAGACAAGAAACATACAACGTGAAACACAGATGACTCCTATTTTAGTATGTCCTAGTGTATTCTGGAGTGTCAGCATCGTGTGTATGGTACATAAATGACACGACAGACCACAGACACAACACCAGTTTACGGAATGTCTATTCTTCCTAGATACTAAAATAAGGTGTATGGAACAGTTAACAAATTTCAATGCAATTAGCTTGCTACTAAAATAAGGTGGTGGGCAGAGGGCAAACCTTCTCAGGCGGATGAAAGCATCCCACAATTGAATCCACTCTTAACAAGTTTGTTGATAGCATCCCTCAGTCTGCAATAATCATTCTCCACATTATACACCTGATGCGAAATCCTTGCATAGCTGGTCACCAAACTACTCCCGTTCCTTTCTTCCCCGCAGCAACCGGTCCTTAGCGAGTTATAATAAATAGGAACTTCGACCTTGAACTCATCTCTCAGGTGCGTCCTCAACTTCGTAGCATCTCCCTCGTTCTCGATAGCCAAGCAGCCCGGCAGCCCGACCATGACCATGCTGCAGCACATTTCCGGCGGCGACCCAAGACATGTCCCCCATGCCTCCGCAAGCATCTTCCCCATCTCCACAACCTTCTCATGGTTCCGCGTCCGGATCCCCTCGATCCCTCCCTCGAACCTAGCGACAAAATCCAGCACCGCCGGGACGACCATCTGTGCACTGTAATCCCTTGTCCCGATCCATCCGCTCTCGACGGCAAGCCCGTTTCCGTACTCGTGCGACACGACTGGGTGATGCAAACCGGACGAGGCGGGACTCTTCCTGCTGTACAAGAACGCGACGGACGGAGGGCAGAAGAACCACTTGTGGAGGTTGCTGGTGTAGAAATCGGCGCCGATGTCCCTGACGTCGACGTCCACGTTCCCGATCGCGTGGGCGGCGTCGACAAACACCTGGTCGACGCCCTTCTCGCGGCAGATCTTCGTCAGCTCCTTGACCGGGATGACGACGCTCGGCATGGAGGTGATGTGGTCGATGACGGCAAGCCTGACCTTGCGTCCTCCGGCCGCGCCCAAGTCGAGGGCTTTCCTGAACTCGGCGACGATCTGTTCCTCGGAGTGGACGGGGAAGGGAAGGGGGACCTCGATGACGTGCCCGCCGGCGCGGGCGACGTAGGCGTGGATGGACTTCTTGACGGCGCCGTAGGCGTAGTGGAGCATGACGACGGCGTCGCCCTTGGAGAAGGTGTTCTCGGCGAAGGCCCACTGGATCTGCTGGAGGACGATGGCGGCGGCGGTGGTGGCGTTGTCGACGAGGGAGATCTCGGAGACGTCGTCGGCGTTGACGAGGCGGCGGATGAGGGAGCGGGAGCGGAGGAGGGAGGGCTGGAGGGAGTTGAAGTAGAAGTGGTCGGGCTGGCGGAGGAAGCGGAGCTGGAGGTCGGACTGGGCGGAGAGGACGGAGGAGGGGCAGCTTCCGAAGCTGCCGTTGTTGATGCGGGCGACGGAGGGGTCGTGGTGGGAGAACTCGGCGAGGATCTCGTCGTCGGTGATCGGAGGGGGAGGGGAGGGCTTCTGCTTCTTGGGGTTGGGGCCGTCGGATTGGCCGTTCTCGCGGTGGGGATCCATTTTAGAGTTGGGGTTTTAGGGATTGGGCATGGAAAATCGGAAGTTAGGGTTTTGTTTTGTTCGGAGGAGGGGAAGATCGAGGACGAAGGGATTTTCTTCGTCGACTACGTTATTATAATCGAAATGGTATTATTGATAAAGGCTAACCATATTTCGAAAAAAAAAAAAAATTTGGAATATTATATTCCTATTTAAAAGAATATTATTTAAATCCATTAATATAATAATTTTGTCATTTCCGTATTGAACAATAATGTAAAATGGAACCCAACCAAAAGGAAAAAAATTAAACAAAAAAGAAGGAAAATAAAAAACGAACGAAGAAATTTATTTTTTATGTTTTTCAGGAAAAAAAAACGAGAAAGAACATAAAAGGTTAAATGAATAAAAAAATAGAAAAATAATTTTCTAAAATCAAAAAAGGTACGAAACAATAAAAAGGAAAAGAAAGGATTTTTTTCTATAAACGTAAAAAAAACAAAAACAAGAGGAAAAAAAAACTTTTGAAAAAGTATAGAAAAAATAAACAACGACAACAACAAAAATTTAATAAACGAAATTTTTCTTTCAAGAAACGGAAAGAAACCAAATTTTTTTAAAAATGAAAAAAAATTAAAAACAAAGAAATGATAAAAGGAGAAAAAAAAAACTTTGAAAACAATAAAATGATTTTTAAAGAAAAAATAATTTTAAATAAAGGCAAAATTGAAAAAAAAAAATTCTTAAAAAAGTTTTAACATACACTAATTATATTTACTAAACATATGTTTCTGGTAAATTTTTTTAACAAATAATGTATTTACTTATTTTTTTCTCGACTACATCATATCATTTTAAACATATTTATATTCTACATCATATCCTTTGTATCAAAGTATTTCTACACTTAAGCTCAAAAATTAAATTTTGTGACACGAGTCATGTGAATATTCAGGACTGTCAAAATTGTGGTAGTCATTCGTCCTCCCAATCGAAAATATTTCGACTCTGAAAGTTTAAAACTTCGTCAATGAACGAAACTTCAAAAATAGTCCCAAATAGGACTATCCTATATATATATATATATATATATATATATATATATATATATATATATATATATATAAGATACATAAATTTTTATCTAGAGTATAAAAGTTTCACTGAATTGCAAAAAAGAGGAGATGTTTAGGAAAATTACATATAGGGTAAAGATGCGTCAAGTTTATTGGCGTGCGGAAGGCTGGGGGAGGAGGGAGGAGCCTACTGAGTTGGTGCGCGCCGGGGGGGGGTTTGCCAACGCACGCCAACTCAGTTGGCACGCGTGGAGGGAGATGTCATAGGGAGGGGAGGAGCGCGCACCAAGTGAGATGGCGCGTGGTCTAGGGGGTGCGCCAACCCACTTGGCACGTGGGGTGGGGGGTAAGGGGGGATATGTGGGTTGGCGTGGGGGGGTGTCAGTGTGCCAGAGAAGAGAGGGGGGGAATATGTGTGTGCCAGAGAAGAGAGATGGGGGGTAGGGAGGAATATGTGTTGTAGACCGTCCCACCTTGGAGACCACCCTCCGCCTTAAAGATGGGGTGTGGGGGAGGGGGAATATGTGTTGGAGACCGTCCTGCCTTGGAGGCCACCCTTCCGCCTTGGAGACCGCCCCGCCTTGGAGACCATCCTGTTCTCGAAGACCCCCCTCATCTTCTTCATAAACCCCCTTCCTCCCTCCTTGTTCTTCACAGAACCTCATCCTCCTACTTCTTCTTCTTCATCTTCTTAGAAAAGCCACCTCTTCAAATTCTTCTTCTTCTTCCCAAAGACGTATTGTTCTCTCAAAGTAAGTAATTATTTTATTATTTTTAATTTAATTTAGATTTTCTATGAATATCTATATTGCTAATTGTCACGTCCCAGAACCAGAATACCGGAGAGCGGGGGAATGACTCAGCCAGCTACGTATTACGGGTAGATGAATACCGTATAATACGATCAATGTTGTCTAAAAGACGAGGCGGTGCATACTACATGAAAGTCTCACTATGGTCACTCAACATCTATTGTCTCAATCATTCAAACAAAAAGCAATAATAGAGAACATATAAGATAAAGCAGTAAGGCGTCCCAAACGCTCAGTCAAAATGTTCTTGAGATCTGTCTTTACAAAACATAGCCAGATGATATAGCAAGGTATACACAATTATTATCAGTAGGGGTGTCAACGGATGCTTATCGGTACGGACAGGACAATATCCGTATCCGTATCCAATTTTTTTTTGTAATATGCGAATCCGATCCGATATCCGAACGGATATCTCTTTTGACACTCCGAATTCGTATCCGTCTAGTTTAACGGATATCGGATAATATCCGATCCGATTAGCTAAAAAATTTGAATGCTAGTATTCGAATATCCGAAATCCGAAATATTAAAATTTTAGTTATTATCCGAATATCCGAAATCCGAAATATTAAAAATTTAGTTATTATCCGAATATCCGAAAACCAAATTTAATTTCTCTACATATTTGAGTCCTTTCTTCTTCTGTTGTAAATTGTAATTAATATATATTACTATTATATATCAATTATATTATAATTAATTTATGTAAAAGTCAGTTGAGAATAAAATACTTTAATCTTCTCTATTAATTAATATATATTACATATACATTATACTATAATATATATAAAATTTTGGATATCCGAATCCGATATCCGAATTCGATATCCGAAATTTGCAATTTAAAGTCGGATCGGATATTAACGGATTCGAATACCTTAATATCCGAATTCGTATCCGAAAATTGATAATATCCGAAAAATATTTGGATATCCGATATCCGAAATTTCGAAAAATATCTGAAAGTTCGGATACGGAATCGGATCGGATTCGAATTTTCGACTATCCATTGACAGGTCTAGTTATCAGCTGCAGTCTGACTTAGTTACAATTATGTAATTATAAGTACAAGACAATCCGACTAACATGTCGGTGCCAAGTGGCAAAATATAAAGTAAGTAGCAAAACGAATGGGAAAGCAAGAAACCCACTCGTGTCCTCCTGCGATCATCCCTCTAGTATTGACCATCTTGGAGGTAGAAGTAAGCTGAGTCCTCGGAAACTGGCTCCAAATCTGGCCATGCAAAACCAGAGAGGTTAGACCTCTAATAGCAAGTACCACAAGGAAGTACGACATGATAATTAAAACCAGTGATAAGAGTTAAGAATATAATAATAAGTCTCTGCTTGCTACTGGGATTCACACAACATTCTGACACTTCAAACCAACTTCCCAACCAAAGAAGGACAAAAGTTGACCCGTCATGTCCTGACATTTTGATCATCTCAGTAGTTAACAGAGTAGGTACAGTACACAAACAAATCAATTTAAACGGCCATACAACTACTACGGCTTGCTACTGTAAGTTCCAAATTGTCTTGGAAATATGCAATCAGGATTCCTCAGTTCTTACTATGTACAAGCATGGCTAGTCTATCCAATAATCAATTGCACCAATCATGAATTAGACGAGTCCCAGCGGGACGTCCGTCATCAATATACAATAAATAATATAAGCAGATACCGTTCCCTGCCCGTGTGGCAGATTTGCAGTATCTGTGGGAACCAGTCGGCATGTCGGGGCACCAATTGTCCCGGGATGGCTGCCATGTAAGAACTCGGGAATCCATTCTCTCTCCATGCAATCGTTATTTTATTTAACTTAATAGTCCCTATGTTGATTGAAATCCCATGCCATGGATCATGGTCATTCAAAATGAGTACTTTCGTACAAAGTACGATATGCACAACTCTACAACGATGTCCGTACGGTTAGGTTGTAGGTCTTACATAGCGTAATGCAACAATCAGACCTAGTCACGAAATAATCATGCCTTGACTGTAAAGTACATATGCTACTTCTGTAGAGAATCAGTTGAAGTCTGCACGTGTCCATATGCCAATGTTCGGGATCGGCTAGTCGATTGCAATAGTTCATATTAATATGAACGTGTCTCATTCAATTTCAATAAGACGACTAGCCAATCTCTTTAGTTCCAACTAGAAATACATGATCAATCATTCAGTCAAGGTAGCAATCAATGTCAATTCGTGCCAAGGCATGACAGTCAAACTGGTATTTAATATGGTCGAGTCTATAACTCTCAAGTTTAAGTTCCAGTCATTTTGGGCATCTATAAACCAATCGAGACACATGGCACATTCCACACAACAATATGTATTAAAATATTAACATATCATGATTTTATCGAGTTCATGCAAAAGGCGTAAGGATAAATAAGAGATGCCATGTACGTCCAAGGAGTACGTTCAATAAAAATACGTCAAGCCAGAAGAGTACGCCCGATGAAATACGCGTAAAGCAGATTTACGCGTGAAGGAATAAAGCTAACGCGTAAAGGAGTACGCTCAATAAAGGAATAAAGTTGCACGTAAAAACTCGTCTTACGCCAAACCAGAGGAGTACGCGTAAAGAATAGAGTTACGCGTGGATGAATACGTGTAAAGTTACTCGTAAAACATTGCACGCGTAAAGAATAACATTACGCGTGAAATATTGTACGCGCGTAAACTTGTACGCATAGAACAATATCATTACGCCTAAAGGAGTACGCGTAAAAAGGGAATTCATTACACGTAAAGGAAATAACATTACGCCTAAACTTGTACACGTAAAAAGAATTAAAATTTTACGCATGAATCATGTATGCGTAAAGAGTCAAAGTTTACTCATGAATCTTGTATGCGTAAAGAGTCAAAGTTTACGCATGAATCTATACGCGTAAAGGAAATACGCCAAGCCAAAGTAGACTTGCGTAATCCAGATTCACGCTGACACGAATGATCGTGGGCATAGAGCTTAATATTACGCTGGCACGTATAAACGTGGACGTAAGGCTAGATATTACGCGGACACGTATGAACGTGGACGTAGAGAACTTCCAGAACTCTAAATTCCATGAATCCCTCAATCCAAGCTGAAAATAGGGCTTCCACGGATCAAGATGAGTTACAACACAAATCTCAACAACCTGGAGCGATCAAAACTTGAAAATAAGGAAGTTTGATAGATCAAAACCCCCAAAATCCGAAAATGACAAATTATAGATCTACAAAAATAGAACTTTCAAATACAAAAATGTCAAGTTCTAATCTCTCTTAGAATCACGAGAGGAAGATAATTGAACCATAAAAATAGGTTCTCATGTGGAAGCAAGATGTACTTGCCTAAACCTCTTGGTAGGTGGAGAGAGTTATGAGGAAAAAGAAAAGTAAAAGAGAATGAGAAGTAATGAAGAGAGAGAAAGGGGTTGGGGCTTTAAATAGAGGTGATGGTAGGTTGGTCGGGTTCATGTTGAACCACCCAAATCCCGAAATAAACCAACCCAAGTCAAACCCAGAAGCAAAACTAAAGCAGAAAATAAAATATAGCAAAAATAATTGGCATAAAATTAAAGAATTTAAATATAGAATAAATGCATGATAAATATTAAATAAATATATTCAAGTGGTACACGTATAAAAATACGTATTCTGGGAACGGGGAGTGACACCTCTACCCTCCTTAGAAAAATTTCGTCCTCGAAATTTCAAATCCAAGCAGAATAGAAACATCGGAGCTAAACTAAATGAAGTACAAGCAATTTTAGCGAGCAAGCAGTCATCTTACAATATCAACAACAAGTAATATATCTATACTTATCAATCTATGACATCAAGCAATTTCTACTCATAAATTGATAAGCATGAGGAATCAAGACAATCAAGGTACACAGAAAGAAATATACCTTGTGAGTCAAATAGGTGCTGGTACCATGATCGAATATCATTCTCACGTTCCCACGTTAACTCTCCTAAGGAATGATGACCCCAAGCAACACGGACAAGGCTAATTGTTCGGTTCTTGAGTATCTTCTCCCTTCGGTCCAAAATGGACATCAGCTGTTCCTCGTATGACAGGTTGGTACCAACAACCAGCTCAGAATGATCGAGGATATGGCTTGGGTCCGATACATACCTACGCAACTGAGATACATGAAACACATCATGCACCTCTCGTAACGAAGGCGGAAGGGATAAACGATAAGCAACATCGCCTACCCTATCAAGGATAGCAAATGGGCCTACGTATCGCAGACTCAACTTTTCGCGAACGCTAAATCTAATGACCCCACGAGTAGGTGAGATCCGCAAGAACACGTGGTCCCCAACAGAAAATTCTAGCGGTCTACGATGCTGGTCTGTCCAATGACGATGTCGATCTTGCACAACTCGAAGTCGCTCTCTAATTCCCTTAACCACTTCAACCGTCTGAATAATCATCTCTGGGCCTAACATCTTCCTCTCTCCGATATCATCCCATACAAGTGGCGACCTGCACTTCTTACCATATAGTGCTTCGAATGGCGCCATCTGGATACTGGCTTGATAACTGTTGTTGTACGAAAATTCAACTAAGTACAGGTGACTATCCCAAGATCCTCCAAAATCTAGGGTGCAAGCTCGTAACATATCTTCTAAAGTCTAAATTATTCTTTCTGATTGTCCGTCCGTCTGTGGATGATAAGCCGTACTAAATCTTAACTTGGCACCCAGACTATGATATAAACTCTTTCAGAAATATGATATAAAACAAGTATCTCTATCTGATACAATACTGACATGGACCCCATGCTGCCTGACTACCTGCTGCATATATAATCCTGCCAACTTTTCTGTAGATTGCCCTACTCTAAAAGGAAGAAAATGTGCCACCTTCGTAAGCTGGTCCACTATTACCCAAATAGCATCCTTACCACTTGGTAATCTCGGTAAACCGGTCACAAAGTTCATGGTGATATGTTGTCACGTCCCGATTCCGCAGAATCGATAGTCGTCCCCCGGGCGTGATGCCGGGCGAACCTAAGTTGCGATCGCACAAGGCGTAGTCATAAGGTTATGTAACACCCATATCTCAGAATACGTATTTTGATTTAAGCCTGCATGTATCTTGGACCTGTATTTTATTTTCTCAGATTCTGGCCTGTAATTGTATTTTTGGCTCGACTTGCAGATTTTGGTTTTCTCGTAAAAACGGGTTTTGACATGACTTGGTTTTATTTTGTAGGCGAGAATTGGTTTGGTTTGGTTCAACATGCATTTGGAACACCTTAGCCTATGCTCCACCCTCAACACACCACAACCACCCTCATTAAAACCCTACCAACCTTTTTTCTCTCCTCATAACTCTTTCATTTATTTTCTCCATCTCCTTCTTCTTCCTTTCTCTACACAACTCACCAACACCATAGGCAAGTACACCTTGCCACCACATGAGAACCACTTTTTATTTGTCCATTAGCTAGATTAGGCCATGGAGATCAACATTAGAACTTGACATTTTGTGATTTGGAGTCTCCATTGTTCTAGATCTAAGTTTTCTCTATTTTCGGATTTACATGGTTTTGATCTATTTTAGTTGGATTTTTGTGGGTTTTGATGCTTCCATGTGGAAGAGAACTCAATTTTACTCAAGTTAGAACTTTGAAAATATAGATTTGGCTTTGATTTGATCAAGATATGAAGAATGGAATTTTTGGTGTTCTTGATGCTTGCTCTCGGCCTGGAGAAGAAGACTGCAGCCTGCGCTCTTTAGCGCAGTGCTGGACTGCGCATCCCCCTCTCGGCCTGCGCTCTTTAGCGCAGCGCCGACCGCGCTGCTTGCCCCTTGGCGAACTGTGCCCAACCCCAGCGCGCATCCATCCATGCGCAGTCTGTTCATGCGCAGTCTGCTCATGCGCAGTCTGCTCATGCGCCATCCATCCATGCGCAGTCTGCTCATGCGCCACCTATACCCCTGCGCAGCTCACCCCTGCGCAGTTAGCCTCCCGCGCACTTGGCCCTATGCGCCACCCAACCCTGCGTCCTGTGCCCCTGCACACTTGGCACCCTGCGCAGCTGACACCCTGCACAATCCAACCCCCTGACCCCTTGCGCAACCCATTGGCTCTTGGAGTTTTGGTTTTATTTCTTTAAGCTTGGCTTCTCTTTTGTGGATTAGGTTTTGAGATTTTGTTCCACACAGCACGACTATCTTGACCCAACACAACTTGACACGATTTTCAGTATTTGCTATGACTAGCACGATTTTTGTGGTTTTCTGTGATTTCCGATCCTGGTACCTTCTGATCTTCTTGATAGTGACCCGATGGGGTGCACTCTTGACTTGTAACCTGATAACTTGATAAGTGGCCCGTGGCGGCGCACTCTTGACTTGTAACTTGCAACTCGACTTGTAACTTGTAACTTGACTCGGCTTGACTTGACTTGATGCCGTTGCGATGGCTAACTTGACTTGTATAATCAACCTTAACACCGTGGGTGTTCCTTCTTGCTTGCTTGTGCAATCTACTTGTCTTGTCTTGCATCATGTCTAGGACGTGACTCCCTGGTTCCCACGGTCAGGGATTCACACTGAATATGGATTAGGATAATGACTAGATCAAACTATAGTTCATGGAGAATTTCCAGTCACAGGCAATCTTGTTATCTGGGCGCTCTTAATTGGACTTGTAGCTTGCCGACGAGTAGAGCACATTTCCAGCGCACTGTCATGTGTTGCACCTCTAAGTCACCTAAGGGTATATCGTCTTCGGGGCGATGTACCCAACCATACTCTCAACCCGCAGAAGGATAACTGGATAGTCTGTAGGGCTTGGGACTGGGAAATTCTCATTGTATCTTGTTAGTAATTAGGCTTGTGATAACCCTAGTTAGTTAAAGTAGTAAGCCGTAGTAATTGCTTGGCCGCTTGTGAATGTATGTTGCCTAGTCCTGTCTAAGTCCTGTCTAGCCCCTATACTTGGTACTCCTATACATGATTGTTTAACTTACCTTTAACAATAAATGGATAAAGACAAGTGTTATTCAGGCGAAAGGTAACAACCCCGGTCCTTGTTTGGTTTACGGGTTGTAACCTGGCTCCCAGAATGGTTCTACGTCCCTAGTCGTTTATTATCCTGACATGCTCTTTATTACTTGTACTTTTCTTTCATTTTCTTATGTTCTAATATGCTGGCTTTTGTTCTTATTTCGTGGCCTCCTTTGTGGCACTTGCTCTTTCTAGGGTTTGACCCAGCTGGTTTTGTGTGGCCAGATTTTGGAGCAGTACCCGAGGATCTACCGAACCTCCAGCCTGATGGTGGCGACGCGAAGGAACCCGGGCTACGAGTGGGTTTTCTATTTTGTTTCGCTCACTCTATTGTAAATTTATTCTTTTGTGGCGTTTAGCCGACGAGCACCTGTTAGCTCGATGCACCTTTACTTACTGTCTGCCTACGGGCTGTAAACATGATTAACAAATCCTAGGGTTGATCATGTATGACTTAACTCTTGCTAGTCCTTGCATTTTGTACGACTAGCTTCATGATCAGCTGATATATAATATTTGGGACGCCTTTTATTGTATATTTGGTGATCAAACATCTTGTAATTGTATTACTTGCTTGAGATTGAGACAGTAGGCTTGACTTTAAGAGACTGTTGGCTTGTAGTAAACCCTCATATCTAGACAGCCGTGACCGTATAGCGAGATGGGCTTCATTTCATTATACGTAGCTGGCTATGTTCGCCCCCGCTCTCCAGTATTCTGGTTCTGGGGCGTGACATGGTTTAAGTGGTGGCCCATGCAGGTCTTGACATTCAAGAAATGTGAGGGTTTACCGAATAGATGTCTCAATCAGTACTCGTCCTTGATCTCCATTCATATCCTCTGCATCTCTGGATTCTTGTCCTGATCGTGTGCTTGTATCGTTGATCTGTTCTGGTCCTTCCTTATTATTTTCCCTGTGTCGTCTTCTTCAGCAGCACTGTACCTGACCCCGCCGATCAGCAAGGTGGAGCACCTCCCGTGGACCAGCAACCTGGAGATCAAATCCAGCATTCCGGAGTCGCCTTCCGAGTTATACCTCCTTGAGGAGAGCCCCCAGTTCAGTCCGTTCAGCCTGCTGAGCCGGATAATGGCACCTTGGTAGGTCTCATCAGGGCCTTGATAGCTTCCCAGGATCGCAGGGGAGACGCCTTGCACCAGGTAGTGGCAGACGCTTTGACCAGCGACGGTCATCCAGGGAACAGCGCGGCCAACAGCTTTAAGCGCTTGAACCCTCCCTTCTTCGACGGCAGCAAAGATGCGATTGCCGCGGACGCTTGGCTTCAGGATACCGAGGTAGTTCTGGAAGCATCTAGGACACCTGAGAATGAGAAGGTGGCCGTGGTACGGCTACAGTTGCTGGACTTAGCTCGCAGTTGGTGGGCAACGCAGGCCATGGGATTAGTGGGACCCATTTCTTGGGCGGTATTTAGAGAAAGATTCCAGACGAAGTATTTTGATGCTGTGGCCCGGTACGACCTGCAGACGAGATTCACCAACTTGAAGCAAGGAGGCAGATCAGTCGACAGTTATGCATCTGAGTTTTCTAGGCTCAGTAGGTTTACCCCCACCTTGGTGGCAACCGAGTTTGATAGGGCCCAACAATTCCAGCAGGGACTGCATTTGGAGATCTTGTTGGCAGTCGAGCAATTCGAGCACCAGACGTTCGATACAGTATTGAAGGCAGCTATGAGGCATGAGTATACCTCCCAGAGGATCGTGGATAGGACCGGAGGTAGGAAGCGGTCCCACAGTCAGATGTACCAATCATCAGCTCCAGCCCCGGCAGCTAGAAGTTTGACTATTAGAACTCCGATGCGGGCGGCCTCAGTAACGTCGGTTCAGCATTCGACCCCGACGTACCCGCAGCAGCAGAAACAGAAGCAGACTTCCGCGATGGGATGTTCTCATTGTGGGAAGCCGGGCCATGTGGTGGCAGATTGTCGTAGGGCGCAAGGATTGTGCCTAGCTTGTGGAGCGGCAGATCACAAGATAGGAGCCTACCCGAATAGGGGTAGTTCATCCTCATCCAACCTAACCAGTCCATCGGTTAGGGGACCAGCACCTGTGCAGCAGCAGCAGTACCCGAGGCCATTGTTGCCTCAGGCCCAGGCATTTCATCAGCAGAACCAGCAGCAGTATACCCAATCCCAAGTGCAGAGCAGGCAGAGAGGTTTCCAGCAGAGGGGACCCGCAGCTAGAGGTCAGGCCATGATGATGGCTATGGAAGAAGAAGTTGCACCAGGTGAGGTAGTGGCAGGTACTATTCTCGTCAACTCCTCTCCAGCATTGGTATTATTTGATTCTGGTGCATCGCATTCATTCATGTCTGTACGATTCACGACACGGATAGGATTGGAGCCCGAGTCATTAGCAGTGAGGCTTAATATACTTACTGGTAATGGTCTTGTGGGAGTAGATCGAGTGTTTTCCTCGTGTCGGATCGTAGTTAGCGGTAGAGAGTTCACCGCTAGATTTATAGAGTTCCCTATGGCAGACTATGATGTAGTTTTAGGCATGGATTGGTTGAGGAACCAGTATGCTAGGATAGACTGCCATGTTGGCAGGGTTATCTTTAGTATCCCAGGCGAGCCAGAGTTTTCATTTTCCAGAGGCGCAGTAGAATCATCATCCCCAGTATTGCGGATGGCAGTAGCAGCGGTGCAGTTGCCCCGGATAGTTGAAGAGTTTCCAGATATCTTCCCAGAAGAACTTCCAGAAATACCGCCAGAGCGGGAGATCGAGTTTACTATAGACTTGATCCCCGGAACAGCACCAGTATCAGAGCGAGTCTACAGGATGGCGCCTTCAGAGTTGAAGATTTTGTACAAGATGATTGAAGAACTCAGGACTAAGGGATTCATTCGTGCAAGTGGATCGCCTTGGGGAGCCCCGATGCTTCTTATGAAAAAGAAGGATGGTACGTCCAGGTTATGTGTAGATTATCGTACCTTGAACTCAGTGACAATCAAGAACAGATACCCTCTTCCGAGGATAGATGACTTATTTGATCAACTCAAAGGGGCTTCAGTATTCTCGAAGATAGACTTACGGTCAGGATACCACCAGATCAGAGTCAGAGAGCAGGACATCTCGAAGACAGCTTTCCGATCTAGGTATGGACATTGGGAGTTCCTTGTTATGCCCTTTGGAGCGACCAATGCACCTACTGTATTCATGGACCTCATGAATCGCATTTTCATGCCTTACTTGGATCAGTTCGTGATCGTGTTCCTAGATGATATCCTGGTCTACAGCAAGAGCGAAGCAGAGCATGAGCAGCATCTCAGATTCGTCCTTCAGACGCTTAGAGAGCATCAGTTGTATGCCAAGTTCAGTAAATACGAGTTCTGGCTCGATCGTATTTCGTACTTGGGTCACATCATTACTCAAGGAGGAGTGGAAGTGGATCCCCAGAAGATTGTGGCTATCGAGACATGGCCAGTACCCAGCTCAGTGGCAGAAGTTCGTAGCTTCCTTGGATTAGCTGGCTACTACCGACGATTTGTTTCAGATTTTGCAAAGATTTTAGCGCCGATGACCCAGTTGACCCGCAAGGATGTGCAGTTTGTTTGGACAGCAGAGTGTCAGAAATCATTTGAGAAGTTGAAGCGAGGTTTGATAACGGCTCCCATTTTCACACTTCCAGATGGGACCGGAGGATTCACAGTTTATTGCGACGCTTCAGGCAGAGGATTGGGGTGTGTTTTGATGCAGCATGGGAAGGTAATATCCTATGCATCACGTCAACTTCGTGATCATGAGAAGAATTACCCGACCCACGACTTGGAGCTGGCAGCAGTAGTGTTTGCACTCAAGTTGTGGCGGCACTACTTGTATGGAGACAGAGTGGAGATATTTACTGATCACAAGAGCCTGAAGTATGTTTTCACCCAGAAGGACCTTAATATGCGGCAGAGAAGATGGCTTGAGCTATTGGTGGACTACGATGTAGATTTGTAGTATTACCCAGGGAAGGCCAACGTTGTAGCAGATGCATTGAGCAGGAGAGCCGGAGTTTATTTCCTGACGGCGCAACCAGAGTTATTGTCAGATCTTCAGAAGATGGGAATTGAAGTGGTTCTTTCTACCAGTGTAGCGTTGATGGCCAGTCTACAGGTTCAGTCCACCATAGTTGAGAGGATCCGGATGGCACAATCTGCAGATTCTAAGATTCAGCGGCTCAGAGCAGAGTGTGAGGCAGGAAGAAGGCCAGAGTTGTGCATTCATGAAGATGGTACACTTCGTCACGACACTCGTCTTTGTGTACCTAGTGGAGATATCAGACAGGAAGTTATGGCAGAAGCTCACAGTTTACAGTATTCTATTCATCCCGATAGCACGAAGATGTACCGTGATATTCGTCAGCATTTCTGGTGGAATGGCATGAAGAGGGAGATAGCCCAGTTTGTCTCTCGATGTTTGGTTTGCCAGCAGGTTAAAGCTGAACATCAGAGGCCCGCTGGACTTCTTCAGCCCTTATCGATTCCAGAATGGAAGTGGGAACATGTGACCATGGATTTCGTGACTGGATTGCCTAGATCTCCGGCTGGTCGAGATGCCATTTGGGTTATAGTTGACCGGCTCACGAAGGTGGCTCATTTTTTCCCATTCAGAGTTGGACAGTCAACGGCTCAGTTGGCAGAGATGTACCTCAGGCAGATTGTCAGGCTTCACGGTGTGTCCGTCAGTATCACCTCGGACCGAGATTCAAGGTTTACGTCACACTTTTGGCGTAGCTTGCAAGGGAGTTTGGGAACTCGTCTCCAGTTTAGCTCAGCTTATCATCCGCAGACAGATGGCCAGTCAGAGCGCACAATCCAGACTCTTGAAGACATGTTGAGATCTTGTACACTTGACTTCGGTGGGTCATGGGAAGATCACCTGCACCTGGTGGAGTTCTCGTACAATAATAGCTTCCAGGCCAGCATTCAGATGGCTCCATTAGAGGCTCTGTATGGTAGGAAGTGCAGATTCCCGCTAGCGTGGGATGATGTTGGAGAGAGGCAGATGCTCGGTCCAGAGATGATTGTCCAGACAGTTGAAGTGGTCAGAAGGATCAGAGATCATCTTCGAGTTGCCCAAGACCGCCAGCGACATTGGACCGATGTCCATCGGCGTCCCTTAGAGTTTGCTATCGGCGACCATGTATTCCTTAGGATCTCGCCTAACCACGGCGTCATTCGCTTTGGCGTGTGAGAAAAACTTAGTCCTAGGTATATAGGGCCATTCGATATTCTGGAGCGAGTAGGAGATGTATCCTATCGTCTTGCTCTCCTGCCGTCACTAAGTGAGGTGCATGATGTATTCCATGTGTCCCAATTACGACGGTATATCCCGGACCCGAGCCATATCCTAGACCATTCGGAATTAGTTGTTGGTACCAACCTTTCATATGAGGAGAGGCCCGTGTCTATATTGGACCGGAGGGAGAAGGTACTCAAGAACAAGACTATTAACTTAGTCCGTGTTGCTTGGGGTCATCACTCTCTAGGTGAGTCAGCATGGGAGCGTGATGACGACATCCGATCGCGATATCCCGACTTGTTTGACTCATAAGGTATAATATCTTCCTTATGCCTTATGCCTTCCGTCCTTGCTTGCATGCGTGATTGTTTGATTGACTGCTTAGTATAGCTTACATGTGAATAGTATGACTTGTCCTTGTCTCTCTAACTCCTTGATTAAATTCCGAGGACGGAATTCTTTTAAGGTGGGTAGAGTTGTAACACCCATATCTCAGAATACGTATTTTGATTTAAGCCTGCATGTATCTTGGACCTGTATTTTATTTTCTCAGATTCTGGCCTGTAATTGTATTTTTGGCTCGACTTGCAGATTTTGGTTTTTTCGTAAAAACGGGTTTTGACATGACTTGGTTTTATTTTGTGAGCGAGAATTGGTTTGGTTTGGTTTGGTTTGGTTCAACATGCATTTGGAATACCTTAGCCTATGCTCCACCCTCAACACACCACAACCACCCTCATTAAAACCCTACCAACCTTTTCTCTCTCCTCATAACTATTTCATTTATTTTCTCTATCTCCTTCTTCTTCCTTCCTCTACACAACTCACCAACACCATAGGCAAGTGCACCTTGCCACCACATGAGAACCACTTTTTATTTGTCAATTAGCTAGATTAGGCCATGGAAATCAACATTAGAACTTGACATTTTGTGATTTGGAGTCTCCATTGTTCTAGATCTAAGTTTTCTCTATTTTCGGATTTACATGGTTTTGATCTATTTTAGTTGGATTTTTGTGGGTTTTGATGCTTCCATGTGGAAGAGAACTCAATTTTACTCAAGTTAGAACTTTGAAAATCTAGATTTGGCTTTGATTTGATCAAGATATGAAGAATGGAATTTTTGGTGTTCTTGATGCTTGCTCTCGGCCTGGAGAAGAAGACTGTAGCCTGCGCTCTTTAGCGCAGTGCTGGACTGCGCATCCCCCTCTCGGCCTGCGCTCTTTAACGCAGCGCCGACCGCGCTGCTTGCCCTTTGGCGAACTGCGCTCAACCCCAGCGCGCATCCATCCATGCGCAGTCTGCTCATGCACAGTCTGCTCATGCGCAGTCTGCTCATGCGCCATCCATCCATGCGCAGTCTGCTCATGCGCCACCTATACCCCTGTGCAGCTCACCCCTGCGCAGTTGGCCCCCCGCGCACTTGGCCCTATGCGCCACCCAACCCTGCGCCCTGTGCCCCTACGCACTTGGCACCCTGCGCAGCTGACACCCTGCGCAATCCAACCCCCTGACCCCTTGCGCAACCCATTGGCTCTTGGAGTTTTGGTTTTATTGCTTTAAGCTTGGCTTCTCTTTTGTGGATTGGGTTTTGAGATTTTGTTCCACACAGCACGACTATCTTGACCCAACACGACTTGACACGATTTTCAGTATTTGCTATGACTAGCACGGTTTTCGTAGTTTTCTATGATTTCCGATTCTGATACCTTCTGATCTTCTTGATAGTGACCCGATGGGGTGCACTCTTGACTTGTAACCTGATAACTTGATAAGTTGCCCGTGGCGGCACACTCTTGACTTGTAACTTGCAACTCGACTTGTAACTTGTAACTTGACTCGGCTTGACTTGACTTGATGCCGTTGCGATGGCTAACTTGACTTGTATAATCAACCTTAACACCGTGGGTGTTCCTTCTTGCTTGCTTGTGCAATTCACTTGTCTTGTCTTGCATCATGTCTAGGACGTAACTCCCTGGTTCCCACGGTCAGGGATTCACACTGAATATGGATTAGGATAATGACTAGATCAAACTATAGTTCATGGAGAATTTCCAGTCACAGGCAATCTTGTTATCTGGGCGCTCTTAATTGGACTTGTAGCTTGCCGACGAGTAGAGCACATTTCCAGCACACTGTCATGTGTTGCACCTCTAAGTCACCTAAGGGTATATCGTCTTCGGGGCGATGTACCCAACCATACTCTCAACCCGCGGAAGGATAACTGGATAGTCTGCAGGGCTTGGGACTGGGAAATTCTCATTGCATCTTGTTAGTAATTAGGCTTGTGATAACCCTAGTTAGTTAAAGTAGTAAGCCGTAGTAATTGCTTGGCCGCTTGTGAATGTATGTTGCCTAGCCCTGTCTAAGTCCTGTCTAGCCCCTGTACTTGGTACTCCTATACATGATTGTTTAACTTACCTTTAACAATAAATGGATAGAGACAAGTGCTATTCAGGCGAAGGGTTACAACCCCGGTCCTTGTTTGGTTTACGGGTTGTAACCTGGCTCCCAGAATGGTTCCACGTCCCTAGTCGTTTATTGTCCTGACGTGCTCTTGTAGTGCCCCGTCCCTACATCGTGCCCCGTCTCCGTCCACGGGGTGCGCGAGAAAGGAACACTGTCGCTATCGATTTGGTCGGGACCGATAGGTCGGAATCGGCCGAGTCGATCGAACGGGAACGGTTGAATTAAGATCCATTCCACGTTATGGAATGGCTTCTTCGGAACCAAGTCCCATATTCAGCGGGTTGCGCCTCGAGGATTGGCTCTGCGGCTGAGTCGGGAGAGACCTCCCGTTGCTCTGGTTTTCATGCCGCACTTGAATTGGCTTTGGTTTTCGTTTTCGTGAATGCTTTCGATGGGTTTTTCGTGACGCGTTTTCGAGCTCGCATTCATATCGAAATTCCTTGAAATACACAGTGTTCTAATCAGTTGCTTATGCGATTGCAGGTAATCGCGTAGGCGACGACAGCGCAGCCAACCGGTCGCTCGCTTGAAGCAAGCTAAGGCGAGTGGCTGACCTCCTTCGTCCCGTCCCTCTACTTCAAAAACTCAACATGTGAAGTAAAATAAATGCTTGTCATAATAGTATAGAATCAATGAAATCGTGGCACGATACTTCACGAAACACTTGTTATCGAACTGTCGGTTTTGGAAATGAAAAACGTGCTTCCCTATGCAATTACACTTGGTCTATGCCAATCCAACGAATGAATCTATTAACGCTTATCGCAACGATACGGAAAAATGAGTAATTCAACTAAGTTCCAAAGAAAACGGTCATTGGACAACTTGTCGACAAGGTGAAGTTCCTCGAACGGTTGCCTCGGCCAAGGGACCGGTTCGGCCCGGGAGGAACGAGTGTAGCAGCGCCAACCCTTCATCGGCGCGAGTTATGCGGGCACTTTCGCACAGGGCTCGCTACCCGACGCGAAAGGGGCGTCGTCTAACCGAATGCTATAGTCCGCGGTGGCTTGACATTGCCAGTGGCCTTTAAACCCCTATCACTACTTAACAGGTGCACGGGACACGGGATGATCATGATAGTTGCTTGCCTCAAAACATGTAAACATGCAAATCATACAGGATGGTTAGAAAGATCATTGAAATAGCTAGCAAACATGTTTATGAAACTTCTTGAATCAAATGCAGAGCTTGGATTTAATTAGCCATTCGCCAGTACATGTGTTTCGTGCTGATCCTCGCTCTTTGCAGGTCCCGCGAACCAGGAAGGACGCGCCAACTAGCAAGGCGACGTTCGTGACTTTTGAAGCTTCGGCCGTGCGTCGAAGACTATCTTTCAGCGACTCCACATTTTGAAGGCTCTCGACAGTCCAAGGAAAATGACTCAGCGTCCCTCCCATCCAGGTCAATGGAGTACTTGTGCATATTGAGGGATGTGTGCAATGTATGGAACGGCTATCTCATCGGCACTCTTTTGTAATCGAGTCATGTTGTAGCCCGCGCGGCAATGAGTCTTGTGTGTCGGAGTCTGTAAAAAGATGTTCATTATCAATAAAGATCAAGTTTCCTTTACTTATTGTGTGTATCAATTTGTCTGCGTACTCTCTTAGATCTCGTGTCTCGGATTACCTTATGACTTGGCCTTGTGCGATCGCAAATTAGGTTTGCACGGCATCACGCCCGGGGGACGACTATCGATTCGACGAAATCGGGGCGTGACATAATGGTATCAGAGCACGGCTTTACGTCCTTGGCCTCTCGTGTCGAATTCTAGTCTCCGACCGTTGACCTCGTGTCGATGAGAAGAGTTGTTCCATACGCTGAACCCAGGACATTTTCTGAAACTAACGAGAGTTGCCTTCCTTTTTTTCCTGCAGTTACGGGAGCTCAGGCGGAAGACGAGACGAGCGCTTCGAGCGGCTCGAGTGCTTCTAGGCCCGAGCATTCCGTTAACCCAACGGGAATGACGCCTACTGTAGCCGGATCTTCCGGCGACCCGATGCAACGTATGCTGCAAATGCTTGAAATGCAGCAACGTCAAAACGAGCTCCATCGTCAGCAAGCAGAGGCTCGTCAGGCTCAATTTGAGAGTCGGTTCGAGGCTCAATTCAAGCTGCAGCAGCAGCAGCTGAATACCCTCCAATAGATCGTACAGTCGGTCGTCGGCAACAACAACTCAACGATGACACCTGCCGTGACCCAGCCTGCGGTTCGATCCAACGAAGCCGAACCAGAGGCGCCTGTGCTCTCACCTGCATCACCGAGAAGTTCCAACTTCGACGTGTCAAAGTTCACTAAAAGCTGCCGCACTTCCTTCAACGGCACAGAAGATCCCGCGGTGGCGATCGACTGGTTGGAGGAGCTGGAAGACAAGTTCGAGCTTCTGGATGTCGAGGACCCGAAGAAAGTCGCGTGTGCTCAACTATTACTTCGAATGAACGCGCACGATTGGTGGGCTGTGCAGAAGCGGGCTATTCGACGTGAAGACGAGACAGCGGCGATCTCATGGGCGACATTCAGAAATGCGTTCGAGAACGAATATCTTTCTGCAGCCGTGCGACAGGAAAAGGAGAACGAGTTCATGCAGCTGACGCAAGGGAATATGACTGTACGACAATATGCGGCCAAATTCAACAAACTGGCCAAGTTCGCTGGTGACTATCTACCTACTACTGCAAGCCGAGCAAAGCGATTCGTAGTGGGCCTGCGTTCCACTATCCGTGCACATGTCTCGGTGCCGGAATACAAAACTGTGGGCGAGGCACTCAACCACGCCATCCGTCTGGAGTCCGAGTATCCTCCTACTACTACCGGCGCTGTTAACTCTAATAACAAACGCCATAGTTATGCGGGAGGCAACAACGCACATAAGCGTCAACATCGAGGCAACCAGACGAAGGAACGGATGGTCTGCAATTTCTGCCACAAGGACGGGCACCTGGACACCGACTGCCGACTTAAGAACAGAGTCTGTTTCGCATGCGGCAAAAGAGATCATCTCGTAAGGGACTGTCCGGAAGCTACGTCGAGCCAGCGCCCACAACATCAACAAAACCGAGGCCAAGCACCTCGAGCTCCACCGACCGCACCACAGAATGGCCAAGACCGTCGCCCCAATGCTCAGGGCCGTGTCTACGCCATGACCAGAGACGAAGTGTTCGCATCTGACACAGTTGTGACAGGTATACTGCAATTCAATAATAAACCTGCTCGTGTGTTGTTTGATTCAGGTGCCACGCATAGTTTCATATCGGCGGACTTCGTCGCCGAACACAAATTTCCTCTGACACCGCTCGGTCTTGAGCTTACTGTTAATATCCCGTCGGGCATACCACTAGCTGCGAATTTAGTCTGCGGAGACGGAATCATCTGTATAGGTGGTCAACAGGTCAGTCTTGATGCGATAGTTTTAGACATTAAAGACTACGACATCATTCTGGGGATGGATTGGCTCGGTCCGTGCAACGCAACCATAGACTGCGCTGAGAAGAAAGTCACTTTCCGCATACCGGGAGTGCCTGAATTCTGCTACTCGTGTGGTGAGGCGTCGCCGACCTGCATGGTGATCTCTGCGATATCTGCTCGACGGATGCTGCATTCCGGGTGCGAAGGCTACCTGGCTTCCGTTCGAGACATGCGACAGGATGGTGCAAACGCGGGTCAGACCGACGTTGTGGCAGAATTCCCCGATGTGTTTCCGGACGAGTTGCCCGACATGCCGCTCGATCGAGAGATTGAGTTCACTATCGATACCTTCCCCGACACTCGACCGATCTCGAAGACCCCGTACAGAATGGCCCCTGCAGAGCTTAAAGAACTCAAAGTGCAGTTACAGGAATTGCTCGACAAGGGATTCATCCGACCCAGCATCTCGCCGTGGGGAGCGCCCGTACTATTTGTCAAGAAGAAGGACGGCTCTATGCGTCTTTGTATCGACTACCGCGAGCTGAATAAAGCCACCGTCCGGAACAAGTATCCCCTGCCCCGCATAGATGATCTGTTCGATCAGCTCCAAGGAGCCACGGTGTTCTCTAAAATTGATCTGCGTTCGGGTTATCATCAACTCAAGATCAAGCCGGACGATGTGCCGAAGTCTGCCTTCCGCACTCGATACGGCCATTACGAGTTCCTGGTAATGCCGTTCGGCCTAACGAACCCCCTGCTGCCTTCATGGATTTAATGAATCGGGTGTTCCGACCCTTCCTCGACAAGTTCGTAGTGGTCTTTATCGATGATATACTCATCTACTCGAAGAATAAGCAGCAGCATACTGAGCATCTGCGGACCGTGCTTCAGACCCTTCGAGAAAATCAACTCTATGCGAAACGAAGCAAATGTGAATTCTGGCTTAGCAGCGTCGCATTCCTCGGACACATCATTTCTGCTGAAGGCATTGCGGTCGACCCAAAGAAAGTTGAAACCGTTGTCGATTGGAAGCGGCCAGCGTCCGTCGGCGAGATTCGAAGTTTCCTTGGCCTAGCTGGATACTACCGACGCTTCGTGAAAGACTTCGCGAAGATCGCATCGCCTCTGACTCGCCTCACCCAGAAGGGAGTCGCCTTTGAATGGTCAGACGACTGTGAAGCTGCGTTCCAAGAGTTGAAGCAGAGGCTCGTCTCGGCCCCGATACTCGCACTTCCAGAAGGGATTGAGGGTTTCCAGATATTTAGCGACGCGTCCGGTCAGGGCTTGGGGTGCGTGCTGATGCAGCGGAACAAGGTGATATCTTTTGCGTCCCGACAGCTAAAGCCGCACGAGAAAAATTATCCCACGCACGACCTGGAGTTAGCGGCGATTGTGTTTGCGTTGAAATTGTGGCGCCACTATCTCTATGGTGTGGCGTGCACGATCTATACCGATCACAAGAGCCTCAAGTATCTATTCACGCAGAAGGAGCTGAACTTGCGACAAAGGCGTTGGCTGGAACTAATCAAGGATTACGACTTGACTATCGACTACACGCCGGGAAAGGGAAATGTTGTGGCGGACGCTTTGAGTCGGAAGTACCTTGCCTCGTTATCCATCGACCCTCGACTGCTACGCGACCTTGAAGAGATGGGCATCGAGCTCCGAGTCAGATTCCGGAACGTGCAGTTGGCAAAGTTACAGTTGGAGCCGAGCTTGCTGAATAAGATCAAGACCGCTCAGACGGACGATTCGTACCTGAAGAAAGTGCGAGAGCTAATTTCGACAGGCAGGACAACCGACTTTGCGGAAGACGAAACCGGCGTGCTTCGATTGAAGGGTAGGCTATGCGTTCCGGACGATTCAGAACTTAGAAAGGAGATCCTGGCGGAGGCGCACTATGCGAAATACACTTTGCATCCAGGCAGTACCAAAATGTATAAGGACCTCCGCACGACCTTTTGGTGGCACGGGATGAAGAGAGATGTGGCGCTCTTCGTGTCGCAAAGCATGGCCTGTCAGCAGGTGAAAGCTGAGCATCAGCGACCGGGCGGGGAGATGCAGAACCTCGCTATTCCCGAGTGGAAATGGAATCATGTCACTATGGATTTTATTGTTGGCCTGCCGAAGACACCACGGGGGAACGACGCCATCTGGGTCATCGTCGATCGATTAACCAAGTCAGCGCACTTTATCGCCATCAAAGTTACTTGGAGCGTTGATCGCCTGGCGCAGATTTATCTTGACGAGATAGTACGGCTGCACGGAGTTCCAGTATCCATCGTCTCTGATCGGGATTCACGGTTCATGTCGCGATTCTGGAGTAGCCTTCAGTCGGCGCTGGGAACCAAGTTGCAGTTCAGCTCAGCTTACCATCCTCAGACCGACGGCCAAACGGAGCGCGTCAACCAGATTCTTGAAGACATGCTACGGCTCTGCGCTATCGACTTCAAATCAAGCTGGGACGTCCACCTACCGCTGGCGGAATTTGCATACAACAATAGCTACCAATCCAGCATCCAAATGGCGCCGTATGAAGCCTTGTACGGCCAGAAGTGCAGATCTCCTATTTGCTGGGATGAAGTCGGGGAACGGCAGATACTCGGCCCGGAGCTGGTAGAACAGACTGTGGAAAAGGTCAAGCTCATTCGGGAAAGATTAAAGACCGCACAGAGTCGCCAGAAAAGCTACGCGGACATTCATCGTCGACCACTCGAGTTTCAAGTAGGCGATCACGTATTCCTCAAGGTGTCGCCCATGCGGGGAGTTAGTCGGTTCGGCGCGAAAGGAAAGCTGAGTCCGAGATTCGTTGGGCCGTTCGAAATACTTGAACGGGTCGCGCCAGTGGCCTATAAAATTGCCCTACCACCGGCGCTTGAAGGTGTTCACAATGTCTTCCATGTCTCTCAATTGCGGAAGTACGTGCACGACTCGAGCCACGTGGTAGATTTTGGCCAGCTGGAGCTAAAGTCTGACTTATCCTACGTTGAAGAACCAGTTCGAATCATAGAACGCAAGGATAAGCTGCTGCGCAATCGAGCGATCCCTCTCGTCCGCGTCCTCTGGAAGAACCACTCGGTCGAAGAGTCGACGTGGGAGCTTGAATCGGAGATGAAGGATAAATTCCCTTCATTGTTCTCGTAGAGGTAGGTTTCATCTTTAAGTTTCGAGGACGAAACTTTTTATTAGTTGGTTATGGTGTAGTGCCCCGTCCCTACATCGTGCCCCGTCTCCGTCCACGGGGTGCGCGAGAAAGGAACACTGTCGCTATCGATTTGGTCGGGACCGATAGGTCGGAATCGGCCGAGTCGATCGAACGGGAACGGTTGAATTAAGATCCATTCCACGTTATGGAATGGCTTCTTCGGAACCAAGTCCCATATTCAGCGGGTTGCGCCTCGAGGATTGGCTCTGCGGCTGAGTCGGGAGAGACCTCCCGTTGCTCTGGTTTTCATGCCGCACTTGAATTGGCTTTGGTTTTCGTTTTCGTGAATGCTTTCGATGGGTTTTTCGTGACGCGTTTTCGAGCTCGCATTCATATCGAAATTCCTTGAAATACACAGTGTTCTAATCAGTTGCTTATGCGATTGCAGGTGATCGCGTAGGCGACGACAGCGCAGCCAACCGGTCGCTCGCTTGAAGCAAGCTAAGGCGAGTGGCTGACCTCCTTCGTCCCGTCCCTCTACTTCAAAAACTCAACATGTGAAGTAAAATAAATGCTTGTCATAATAGTATAGAATCAATGAAATCGTGGCACGATACTTCACGAAACACTTGTTATCGAACTGTCGGTTTTGGAAATGAAAAACGTGCTTCCCTATGCAATTACACTTGGTCTATGCCAATCCAACGAATGAATCTATTAACGCTTATCGCAACGATACAGAAAAATGAGTAATTCAACTAAGTTCCAAAGAAAACGGTCATTGGACAACTTGTCGACAAGGTGAAGTTCCTCGAACGGTTGCCTCGGCCAAGGGACCGGTTCGGCCCGGGAGGAACGAGTGTAGCAGCGCCAACCCTTCATCGGCGCGAGTTATGCGGGCACTTTCGCACAGGGCTCGCTACCCGACGCGAAAGGGGCGTCGTCTAACCGAATGCTATAGTCCGCGATGGCTTGACATTGCCAGTGGCCTTTAAACCCCTATCACTACTTAACAGGTGCACGGAACACGGGATGATCATGATAGTTGCTTGCCTCAAAACATGTAAACATGCAAATCATACAGGATGGTTAGAAAGATCATTGAAATAGCTAGCAAACATGTTTATGAAACTTCTTGAATCAAATGCAGAGCTTGGATTTAATTAGCCATTCGCCAGTACATGTGTTTCGTGCTGATCCTCGCTCTTTGCAGGTCCCGCGAACCAGGAAGGACGCACCAACTAGCAAGGCGACGTTCGTGACTTTTGAAGCTTCGGCCGTGCGTCGAAGACTATCTTTCAGCGACTCCACATTTTGAAGGCTCTCGACAGTCCAAGGAAAATGACTCAGCGTCCCTCCCATCCAGGTCAATGGAGTACTTGTGCATATTGAGGGATGTGTGCAATGTATGGAATGGCTATCTCATCGGCACTCTTTTGTAATCGAGTCATGTTGTAGCCCGCGCGGCAATGAGTCTTGTGTGTCGGAGTCTGTAAAAAGATGTTCATTATCAATAAAGATCAAGTTTCCTTTACTTATTGTGTGTATCAATTTGTCTGCGTACTCTCTTAGATCTCGTGTCTCGGATTACCTTATGACTTGGCCTTGTGCGATCGCAAATTAGGTTTGCACGGCATCACGCCCGGGGGACGACTATCGATTCGACGGAATCGGGGCGTGACAGCTCTTTATTACTTGTACTTTTCTTTCATTTTCTTATGTTCTGATATGCTTGCTTTTGTTCTTATTTCGTGGCCTCCTTTGTGGCACTTGCTCTTTCTGGGGTTTGACCCAGCTGGTTTTGTGTGGCCAGATTTCGGAGCAGCACCCGAGGATCTACCGAACCTCCAGCCTGATGGTGGCGACTAGAAGGAACCCGGGCTACGAGTGGGTTTTCTATTTTGTTTCGCTCACTCTATTATAAATTTATTCTTTTGTGGCGTTTAGCCGACGAGCACCTGTTAGCTCGATGCACCTTTACTTACTGTCTGCCTACGGGCTGTAAACATGATTAACAAATCCTAGGGTTGATCATGTATGACTTAACTCTTGCTAGTCCTTGCATTTTGTACGACTAGCTTCATGATCATCTGATATGTAATATTTGCGACGCCTTTTATTGTATATTTGGTGATCAAACATCTTGTAATTGTATTACTTGCTTGAGATTAAGACAGTAGGCTTGACCTTAAGAGACTGTTGGCTTGTAGTAAACCCTCATATCTAGACAGCCGTGACCGTATAGCGAGATGGGCTTCATTTCATTATACGTAGCTGGCTATGTTCGCCCCCGCTCTCCACTATTCTGGTTCTGGGGCGTGACAGGTTATCCGAAATACAACATCAAGTTAGAGTACGCAGAGAAATTGATTGACACATTTGAAATAGAACTAGACTTTTTATTGATAATAAAATTTCATTTACATTGACTCCATTATAATCCTTGCCACGCGGGCTACAACATGACTCGACTTATAAAACGAACGCCGATGAGATAGTCGTTCCATACATTACACCCCTTTTTATAAGCAAAAACCATTACACATTCCACCTGCAATCGAAGGAAGTCGAGTCGCCATTTGTTTTCTTTGTACTGAGTGCGGAGTCTTCAAAAGGAATTTCAGAACACAAGACTTCACACGCGGACGAGGCTTCAAAAGGGTTCACTTCACCTTGAGCTTTATGTGGCACGCCCTTCGTGGTTTGGGGTACCTGCGTGGAGAGCGAGGATCAGTACATTACACTTTGTACTGGTGCGTGGCAAATTAAGTTCTAAGCTCTCATTTGGTTGAAGAGTTTATATGACTTAGTTCATGAATGTTTCTAACCATCCTAATGAATTTCATGCGAGCAATGACAAACATAATATAAATTGCGTTGGAACTTACCCACGGCGGACCGCGTCGTGCCTTATGAGACTTACCATGTTCTTTCCTGTCAATTGTTATCATTTTTCATACCAAGAGCAATATTACGTGTGATTGGTCACTGACATCACAAGCCATCCTGGACTTATAGCTTTGTTAGTCGGGGCCCTTTCAACGCAAGTGGCGAGCCCCGTTGAAAGTTCCCGTCTAACCCGTGCTATCATCCAGCACAACTATACCGTGTTTCCTCCTAGGCCGAGTCAGTCCCGTGGCCCCGGGTTGTCGCTCGAAAAAACTTTCTACTTGTCGACAAGTTATCCAATGACCGAGTTAAGACATTATTTAGTTGTTAAGGTATTGACTACGTTCACTTTGAAAACTTGATCATTTTATATAGCTCGTACCTTTGCATTCATTCTTTCATTCGCAACAACACTGTCAATTTACCTAAGAAGGGGTCGAAAAGAGAAGGGTCAGCCACTCACCTTGAGTTTACTTCAGGCGAAAGAACTTGTTCGTCGTGCTAGACGTCGCCTACGCGATTACCTGAAATCGTACAAGCAACCGATTAGAACACTGTATTATTCAAGAAGTTCGATAGGAAATGCGAGTTCGAAATGTAAGCCATGAAAACCATCGAAAACATTCACGAAACGCATTCAGAAAACAAAGCCAAAACCAACGCAAGCGGCGTGAAAAGCAGAGCAACGGGAGGTCTCTCCCGACTCAGCCGCAGAGTCAATCCTTGAGGCGCAACCCGCTGAATATGGGACTTGGTTCCGAAGAAGACATTCCATAACGAGGAATGGATCTTAATTCAACCGTTTCCGTTCGATCGACTCGATCGATCCCGACCTATCTGTCCCGACCGAATCGATAGCGACAGTGTTCCTTTCTCGCGTACCCCGTGGACGGAGTACGGGACACGATGTAGGGACGGGGCACTACACCATAACCAACTAAGAAAAAGTTTCGTCCTCGAAACTTAAGAATAGAACCTACCTCTACGAGAACAATGAAGGAAACTTTTCTTTTATTTCTAACTCAAGCTCCCACGTCTACTCTTCGACCGAATGGTTTCTCCAGAGGACGCGGACGAGAGGAATAGCACGGTTGCGGAGAAGTTTATCCTTGCTCTCCAAGATTTGTATCAGCTCTTCGACATATGATAAGTCCGCCTTCAGGTCCAACTTACCCAAATCCACCATATGGCTCGGATCGAGCACGTACTTTCGCAATTGTGAGACGTGGAAGACATCATGTACCTCTGACAATGTAGACGGCAAGGCGATTTGGTAAGCTACCGGGGCGACTCGCTTCAATATTTTGAACGAACCAACAAATCTTGGGCTCAATTTCTCCTTCGCATCGAACCTGGAAACTCCACGCATGGGCATGACTTTCAAGAATACATGGTCGCCTTTCGAGAACTCGAGGGGGCGTCGGTGCGTATCGGCATAGCTCTTCTGTCGGCTTTGTGCTATCTTCAATCTCTCCAGTATTAACTTGACCTTCTGCACGGTCTGCTCCACCAGCTCCGGACCGAGTATCTGCCGCTCCCCGACTTCATCCCAGTAAATGGGCAATCTGCACTTCCGGCCGTACAAAGCTTCATACGACGCTATTTGGATGCTGGACTGATAGCTATTGTTGTATACAAACTCGGCCAACGGTAGATGAATGTCCCAACTTGACTTCAAGTCGATCGCACAGAGTCGTAACATATCTTCGAGAATTTGGTTCATCCGCTCTGTTTGGCCGTCAGTCTGAGGATGATAAGCTGAGCTAAACTTCAACTTGGTCCCCAATGCTGAATGTAGACTACTCCAGAAGCGTGCTACAAACCGTCTATCCCGATCAGAGACGATAGATACTGGGACCCCGTATAGACGAACTATTTCATCAAGGTATATATGAGCAAGGCGGTCGACGCTCCAAGTAACTTTGATGGCGATAAAGTGCGTTGACTTGGTTAGTGGATCGACGATTACCCAGACGGCATCGTTTTCCCGCGGCATCCTCGGCAAGCCAACAACGAAGTCCATAGTGACGTGATCCCATTTCCACTCTGGAATGGCAAGGTTCTGCATCTCCCTGCCCGGTCGCTGGTGCTCGGCTTTGACTTGCTGACAGGCCATACATTTTGACACAAAGAGCGCTACGTTCCTCTTCATGTCGTGCCACCAAAAGACAATACGGAGGTCCTTATACATCTTGGTACTACCAGGATGTAAAGAATATTTTGCATAATGTGCCTCCGACATTATCTCCTTTCTAAGTTCTGCGTCATCCGGAACGCATAGCCGTCCCTTCACTCGCAACACTCCCGACTCGTCCTCTGCAAAGTCGGACACTTTTCCTGTCGATATCAGCTTCCGCATCTTCTCCAGGTATGGGTCGTCCTTTTGAACAGACTTGATCCTCTCCAGTAGGCTCGGTTCCACCCGCAGTTGCGCTAGTTTTACGTCTCTGAAACGAACTCGGAGTTCAATGCCCATTCCTTCCAAGTCACGCAGTAGTCGATCGTTGATGCATAACGAAGCTAAGTACTTCCGACTCGGCGCATCCGCTACCACATTTCCCTTGCCCGACGTGTCACGCCCCAGAACCAGAATACTGGCAAGTAGGGACGGACCAGGCCAGCTACGTATACCAAAGTACTCCAGTACTCCGAAATAACGTATAAGCTGTATAGATGGGGGTTACTACTACAAGCCAACAGTCGATCCTAGGTCAAGCAATCCTAGGTATCTCAATCACAGGCAGTAAACAATGTACAAGAAGTAAGATCAACTGGAATATAAAATAGTAAAGCGTCCCAAACTATCATGTATCAATGATCATGAAGCTAGTAATACAGAGTGAAGACTAGCAAGAGTAATAGTCATACATGATAAGCTCTAGCTATAGTCTAGAATACGCAAATCATGTTCTGGCCCGTAGGCTAAATGTCAAGTCCAAAATACGAGCTAAACACGTGCTCGGAGGCTAAACGCCACAAAAGAATAATGTACATAACTAGTGGGAGAATGAAATAGAAAACCCACTAAGGTACTCTGGTGCTCTGGGTAATCACCAACGAGTGGAAGGTACGAAAGATCCTCCGGGCTCCTCTATCAGATCTGGTCAATACAAAACCAGTGGGGTCAGACCTCCAATAGCAAGTACCACAAAGGAAGCCAAACTATGAACTAAAACCAGCATGCAAATCATAGCAATGGATAGAGAGAGATAAGTAAGTACTAATCGAGACTCGTGCGCTACCAATGTACTTATCCCGAGAATAGAAAAGACAATAAGTAAAGCAACATGTAGCATAAAGTAAAGGATATGTGACGTAATATAAACTGTGTATATGTAAGGAAAAGGAAGCATTTGAACATGAAACATAAACTAGACATGTGAGCATGTTAAGTAACTAGAACATGTGAGCATGTCATGTAACTGGAGCATGTGAGCATGTCATGTAACTGGAGCATGTGAGCATGTGAGCATGTTAAGTCTATATAGAACGACAAATGATTAGATGACTTAGGAAGTATTCTGGAACCCAAGTTACAACCCATAAACCAAACAAGGACAGGGATTGTAACCCTTCTCCTGAACAGAACTTTAGTATCTAATCATTTACCGGCAAAAGTAAAGCATAAACAAGGATGTACTGAAAATAAACAAATCCGGACACTGCATAGACAAACTAGACTAGACTGGACTCCATACAATAGTCACGGCCAAGCAATGAGTACGGCTTTATACATTAGCTAACTAGGGTTATCATAATCCTAATTACTAACAAATGCAAGTCTGAGAATTCCAAGTCCAGCTCCTGCCTGCTACTACCTGAATGGTCCAAGCCAATGGTAATAGTGGATACATCGCCCAGGAGACAAATGTATCCTATAGTGGTGGGTACATCGCCCAGGAGACAAATGTACCCTATAGTAGTGCAACACTCGACGGTGCGCTGGAAGTGTGCTCATCATGACAGATAGCTCCAAATCCCATGCATATATATATAATGCCAAGACCAAAGGGGCAACAGGTTACTGGGAAATTCCCAATGATCTAAGTAATCAAGCTAGTTGTTTAGTCCTTAACATTTTCTTGTTGGATTCCGGGTGTGGCATTCCGCAGAATCCATCCTAGACATGAGACATGCAAGACTGGACAAAAGCGAGAATGTGCACCATAATAAGCCACAACAAGAAAATATCATAAACTGGAAGCTAGGAGTGCGCTACGACGAGCCACTATAGGGAGTGCGCCATGACAGGCCACTATCATTGTCACCCTCATTTCCCGTATTTTCGTATTTATACTCGTAGATTGGATTTTGGCTTATATTTTTAATTTTTTCGACTTGCAAGAATTTTGGGTTTTCTCGTATTTCGGGTTTTGGTTCGGCTCGGTTTTAATTGGTTTGGTTTGGTTATTTTGCATTGGAACCCCTTAACCTACTCTACACCCTCAAGAACACCACAACCACCATCATTATATCCCACCTAACTTTTCTCTCTCCTCTTTATTTTTCATTTACTTCTCCATCTTCTTCTTCTTCCTTCTTCCACACAACTCCTCAACCCATAGGCAAGTGCTTTTGGCCACCACATGAGAACCCCTTTTATTTGTCCATTAGATAGCTTAGTTCACCATGAACAACATTAGAACTTGGAGTTTCTGAATTTGAAGCATGGGTCTCCTTAGATCTGAACTTTCATGAATCTCAGTTTTCCTCGAATTTATTTCATAAACTTTGATTTTTGGCGTCTTTGAGGTTTCCATGTTGAGGAGAATCAAGTTTTACACAACTTTGGTCTTTGCAAAACCTGATTTCGTTTTCAATTGAAAGAGTTATGGATTTTTGCAAGTTTTTTTGGGTGGGTGTTCTTCCTCTCGGACAGAGGTAGGAGAAGAACACAGCCTTTCCCTCTTGTTGGCCACGCGGCTCCCGCGTACGGCCTTTGCGTAGAGCTCCTGCGTAGTGTTGCTTGCGTAGAGCCCTTGCTTAGGGTCTTCTGCGTATTGCACCCTGCGTATTGCACTCTGCGTAGCCTCCCCTGCGTAGTGCCCCTCTACGCAGCCAGCACGTGGCCTCCTCTCCCTTGTCCCCATCATGAGCCTTTGAGCCTCTATACGCACGCACCACGTGTGCGTGGGCCCCAGCTCCATTTCGTGGGCGCCGCTGCTGCTGACTCTATACGCACGCCCACGTGCGTGGGGCCCGCTGTTTTGGTTTTCGTGCAAACCTGGCTCCCTTGCGTATGGCCTGCGTATAGCCCCTGCGTATGCTGGCCTGCGTACTGTGCATTGCGTATGGCTTGCGTACTGCTCCCCTGCGTATGCTGGCCTGCGTACTGTGCATTGCGTATGGCTTGCGTACTGCTCCCCTGCGTATGCTGGCCTGCGTACTGTGCATTGCGTATGGCTTGCGTACTGCTCCCCTGCGTATGCTGGCCTGCGTACTGTGCATTGCGTATGGCCTGCGTATAGCCCCTGCGTATGCTGGCCTGCGTACAGGACCTCTGGTGCCCGTTTGACCTTCAATAGCCCTCTCGTTTTATTATGGATTGGAGCTTCTGATATTTTGTAACTCACAACACTACCTGGCCCGACTTGATACACTTTGGACACAACTTGGAGTTGATTTCTGTTTTAATGGTCTTGGCTTATTCTGGCTGGTTCCTTATGAATTGCAGACTTTAGCTTATCTTTTATAACTATCACCTGTAACCTGTAGTTCATCTTGCAATCTAGTAATTCTTAATATTAGTAACTTGTAACTTGCAACCTGTTAATCTTCAACCTGTACTTGTAACTGGATATTTGTAGCTTGCACTTGTATTTTCACACTGTATCTGCATACGAACCAACCAGACCTGGGCATGAAGTTCCCTTGACTTGACTTGATCATGGCCCGTAGCGGCGCACTCCCGACTTGGCATGACTTGATAACTTAACTTGACTTGACTTGGTATGACTTGGCTTCACTTGACAGTGGCCCGTGGCGGCGCACTCTTGACTCGACTTGACTTGTCTTGACACCGTGGGTGTACTACCTGTTGCTCTGTGCAAATCACTTGTCTTGTCTTGCATCATGTCTAAGGGGTGACTCCCTGGGTACCACGGCCAGGGACTCACACTAAAATTGGATTAGGTAATGAGTAGGCCGAATTAGAACATGGAGAATTCCCGGTCACAGGCAGTCTCGTTATCTGGAGGCATTAATGGACTTGTAGCTTGCCGACGAGTAGAGCACATTTCCAGCACACTGTCATGTGTTGCACCCTCTAAGTCACCTAAGGGTACATTTGTCTCCCGGGCGATGTACCCACCTATAACTCTCAACCCGCGGAAGGATAACTGGATGGTCTGCAGGGCTTGGGACTGGGAGTTTCTCACTTGTATCTTGTTAGTAATTAGGCTTGTGATAACCCTAGTTAGTTAAAGTAGTAAGCCGTAGTACTTGCTTGGCCGATTGTGAATGAATGGTGTCCAGCCCTGTCTAGAGTCTTGTCTAGCCCCTGTACCTGGAACCCTTGATCATGATTGTTTTACTTATCTCTAACGATAAATGGGTAGAGACAGTGAGCTATTCAGGCGAAGGGGTACAATCCCGGTCCTTGTTTGGTTTGAGGATTGTAACCTGGCTCCCGGAATGGTTCCACGTCCCTAGTCGTTTATCGCTCTGTGTACTTTTATTTTACTTGTACTTTCCTTTTATTCTTTATGTTTTGATATGCTGGCTTTTGTTCTTATTTGTGGCCTCCCTTGTGGCACTTGCTCTTTCTGGGGTTTGACCCAGCTGGTTTTGTATGGCCAGATTTCGGAGCGGCTCCCGAGGATCTACCGAGCTTCCAGCCCAATGGTGACAACTAGACGGAACCCGGGCTACGAGTGGGTCTTCCCCTTTTGTTTCACCCACTTATATGTAAATTTATTCTTTTGAGGCGTTTGCCGACGAGCACCTGTTAGCTCGATGCACAATTCCTTACTGTCTGCCTACGGGCTGTAACATGATTAACAAATCCTAGGGTTGATCATGTATGACTGAACTCTTGCTAGTCCTATCATTTTGTACGGCTAGCTTCATGATCATCCAATATGTAATATTTGGGACGCCTTATATATATATATTTGATGCTCTAACATCTTGTAACTCTGTTAATTGCTTGAGATTAAGACAATAGGCTTGACCTTAAGAGACTGCTGGCTTGTAGTAAATCCTCATATCTAGACAGCCGTGACCGTATTGTTGAGACGTATTCTATTTCAATATACGTAGCTGGCTGTGTCTGCCCCCGCTCTCCAGTATTCTGGTTCTGGGGCGTGACAATCATGTAAGCAAAGAAAGACATGTACGAGAGTGCACCACGACGGGTCACTATCTAGTAAGCAAATGAGACATATAAGAAAGTACGCCACGACGGGCCACTATCATGTAAGCAAAGAAGGCATGGCAACAATTAACATAGCTTGTAAGAAAGAATCTATCAAAGACATATCATGGCATGTGGAAAACAATAATTAAAGCTAAGTACATTTCATAGAAAATGATTGAACATGTGCTAGTGTCAAGTGTATATAGGGTGTACAAGCATTCTCTAACTATACAAGATCATCTAATCATGTTAAGAAATCATTACAATCGAAAAATATCAAAAACGGACAAAAAACGGGCAAAAACGGGCAAAAACAGACTAAAACAGCATAAAACGGCATACCGGCGGTATACCGGCCTAAAGATAGAAGGTTTCTGGTGCAAAAAATGGCATACCGGCGGTATACTGCGGTATACCAGCGGTATACCGGTTTTTCAAACAGCAACAAAATTCAGAATTTTGCCAAAACTTGTTTCGGCCATAAAAACTTCATTTTAAATCGAAATTCGGACTTTCAAAAGTCAAAATTGAATAGAATTGAATTTCCTACAACATGGAAGTATTAGTTTTCATAAATCAAAATATTTGATAGATCAATACCTCAAAATACTCCCAAACAGAGGTTCTCGGGACACCGAAACGGGTTCCGATTGCCACCAAACTCAAAATCCATGATATACAAACTATGTGAGGGCCTCATATATGTATGTGTGACCAAGATCCATGATGGTAACACTAGTATCACTCTTGATACCAAGTTTTCTACTAAGTCCATATTGGGTTTTAACATAAAATCAAAACCTTGCTTAAACAAATTTTGGAAACATGCATATATACGAGAATCATAAGGAAAACATATTTTTCAAAATGAGTTTAGAACAATTCTAAGTATTTACTACCAAGGAAAATAAAATGTCAACAAAAACATTTTTGTTCAAGATTTGGCAAGATGTACTTGCCTAGGTTAAGCTCCAAGCCTAATCTTCTACTCCTCCTCCTAGGGGGGTTAGACACCACACCCAAGGCCTCAAGGCCAAGCTCTTGGCAAGCTCCAAGGGGGAGAGAAGGGAAGAAGAAATAAAAAGAGAGAGAAGAGAATGAAAAGAGAGAGGAGAGAGAAAGTAAAATGGTATATATAGAAAGGGGGATTTAATCTTAGCCGTCGGATGGTGATCCATGTGAAGATCTAAGTCAATCCTAACCATCAAAATAAAACCAAATATCCAATGGGTAATAGGGTGCATCTACACTATTCATGAAAATATCTAAACACTATTCATCAAAATATCCAAAATACTATTCACGAAAATATCGGAAACACTATTCATGAAAATATCTGAAATCGAAAATATCTAAAATTTGGAAAATCTGTCTGGACGGTATGCCGTCGGTATACTCCGGTATACTGGCAGTATGCCGGCCAAGAAGAAAATCTATAAGTTAGGAAAATTTTTAAAGCATTACGAAAACTAAGAAAATATGAAATACGCTACAAAATACGTATCCGTATATAAATACCGATACTGTGAGACGAGTCTCACACGACGTGTAGTCGATTGACAAGTCATAGTCTTTGATCAGTTCGAGCCATCGCCTCTGCCGTAAATTCAGTTCTTTCTGGGTGAAGAGATACTTGAGGCTTTTGTGGTCCGTATAAATCCTGGACGCCACGCCATGGAGATAGTGACGCCACAGCTTCAACGCAAACACAATCGCCGCTAATTCTAGGTCGTGCGTGGGGTAGTTCTTCTCGTGCGGCTTCAACTACCGGAAAGCAAAAGATATCACCTTATCCCGCTGTATGAGTACATATCCCAAGCCCTGGCCAGAAGCATCGCTGAAGATTTGAAATCCCTCCGTCCCTTCAGGAAGAGCAAGTATCGGAGCCGAAATGAGCCGTTGTTTGAGCTCCTGGAAGGAAGCTTCACAATCGTCTGACCACTTGAATGCGACTCCTTTCTGGGTGAGACGAGTCAATGGCGATGCAATCTTCGCGAAGTCCTTCACGAAGCGTCGGTAGTATCCCGCCAAGCCTAAAAAGCTTCGAATTTCGCTAACTGATGCGGGACATCTCCAATCAGCGACTGCCTCAACTTTCTTTGGATCGACTGCGATGCCTGCGACGGAGATGATGTGCCCAAGGAATGAGACGTTGTTCAGCCAGAATTTGTACTTACTCATCTTCGCATACAACTGATTCTCTCGAAGGGTTTGGAGTACCGTCCGCAGATGCTCTGCATGTTGCGCTCGATCCTTCGCGTAGACGAGGATCTCGTCGATGAAGACTACTACAAATTTGTCAACGAACGGATGGAACACCCGATTCATTAGATCCATGAAGACGACAGGGGTGTTTGTCAAATCGAACAGCATTACCAAGAACTCGTAGTGGCCATAGCGAGTGCGGAAGGTAGACTTCGACACGTCATCTGGCTTGACTTTGAGTTGGTGATAACCCGATCGCAGATCAATCTTCGAAAACACCGTTGCACCTTGGAGCTGGTCAAACAAGTCGTCGATGCGGGGCAGGAGGTATTTGTTCCGGACGGTGGCTTTATTCAATTCCCGATAGTCGATGCAGAGCCGCATCGATCCATCCTTCTTCTTCACGAATAGTACGGACGCACCCCACGGCGAGACACTCGGACGGATGAACCCTTTATCAAGTAATTCATGTAATTGTGCCTTTAGTTTTTTTAATTTTGCAGGGGCTATTCTGTACAGAGCTTTCGAGATCGACCGGGTGTCAGGGAAGGTGTCGATGGTGAACTCTATTTCTCGATCGGGCGGCATGTCGGGTAGCTCGCTCGGAAACACGTCTAAAAATTCTGCCACAATGTTGGTCTGACCTGCGTTTGTACCTTCCTGTCTCATGTCACTAACGGACGCCAAGTAGCCTTCACATCCGGAATGAAACAGCTTCCGAGCAGAAATCACCGAGATTACCATACAGGTCGGCGATGCTTCACCACACGAATAGCAGAATTTGGATACTCCAGGTATGCGGAAGGTGACCCTCTTTCCTGCACAGTCGATGGTGGCGTTGCAAGGACCGAGCCAATCCATGCCTAGTATGATGTCGAAGTCCTTCCTATCTAGAACTATCGCATCAAGACCGATCTTTTGACCCCCAATACATATGGTTCCTCCCCCGCATGCTAAATTTGTGAGTAGTGGCACGCCCGAAGGCATACTTACGCTAAGATCAAGGTCTAACGACATTACAAGAAATTTGTGCTCGACGGCGAAGTCCGCCGATATAAAAGTATGCGAAGTGCTTGAATCAAATAACACATGAGCAGGTACATTATTGAAACTCAATATACCTGTCACGATAGTGTCGGAAGCGAACACCTCGTCTCGAGTCAGAGCAAAGACACGCCCCTGTGCATTAGGGCGTCGGGCTTGGTTGTTGGGTTGATTGGGCTGAGGAGGTCGGGGCGCCTGCCCTCAATTCTCTTGACGGTGTTGTTGTGGTGGTGCGTTGGGATTTGGTCTTCGAGCCATGCAATCTGCAATTTGGTGCCCCCTTTTTTCGTAAAAGAAACATCCCCCATCTAAGACTGCACAGTCCCTTTTAGTGTGCCCGTGGCAGTTGTACTTGGTACAGGGAGGAGATAGGTTATGTCCTTTATAGCCGCCGTTGTTTGGACGCTTTGACGCATAATTATTGCCTCCCATATAGCTAGGACGTTTGTGATTGGAGTGGCGCACAACGTCGTCAGCAGCGGAAGGATGCAGGCTCTCAAGGCGGAGAGCGTGATTCAGAGCCTCGTCCACGGTCTTGTATTTTGGGACCCCGACATGCGCACCGATAGAGTGTCGCAGACCCACTTCGAACCATCGTATACGGCACTCTTCTATAGGCAGAAACGTACTAGCAAACTTGGACAACTTGTTGAATTCTGTGGCATACTGTTCTTGTAATGCCCCGCTCCGCACAGCGCATTACGCTGAAGCGTTGACTCAGCGAGCCGCGTTGACCCAAGGAAATGTATCGATGCAAAACGATACGAGAGTTAAGTTGTCCCGAGCAACGCATCAAACTAAGTCGATGCAAAGAGTTGCCTTGTCCGAAAGAATGCATCGAGTGAATCGATGCGAAGTATCGCGTTGCCCCGAAGGATGAGTGCGTTGAATCGGCTTGAAGATTCTAAGAAATTGAATCGACTAAGGCGCAAGTCCGAATCGATGCAAGTATTGATTTTAGTTGGTTTCGTGTACAGGTTATACATTGACGCGAAAATATTAGAGGTCGATCTTTTGCCATATTTAGTAAGGGGTCCGCGAAATCAAATCGTCGCCTTGTGACGGGCTGAGACTTGAGCACGCTAAGGCAAATCAAACGTATGATTCAATGAAGCACGAAGTACTCGAATGGCAAGTTATGAGAGTGGCCGTGCAACAAAGTTAGGGAATCGAGCCGCATCGACTCGGCGAAACGACAAAGACATATCGACTCAAGGTGGGAGGATTGACTCTTCTTTTTACTCCTTCATGCGATAAGTCAAATATATTATTGTATGCTAAAAGTTAACCTATCGACGCCGTGGGCGTGGTCCGATCGGAAGGAAATCGTAGTGTGAGTCGAACACTAAGTTAGAACAATTAAAATGAAACGTGCATCAATACACGAGTCGCTATGGAACATTGGATATCGCAAAGGCGAGCGCCTCGATACGCAAGCCGCAAGAACATGGGATAACTGTACTCGGCGAGTGCCTTAGTACACGAACCATACCGTGCCTTCGCGCACGAGTTAGAAAGGCTAGAACATTGAAAGACAATAGGCGAGCGCCCTAGTGCGCAAGCCCCGGATATCAAACACTAAGTTATAGAACATGGAAGACGGCTTCGATGAGTGCACCAAGTGTACGACACGAGAGAAAATATGATAAATATGTCGAAACGTGCCTACGTACACAAGATAATAAAAGATGGCTTCGTTGCGAAAGAATACAGTTGTGGCATGAATGTGGCAGAACTGTTGGATATGACATAATGCCTCGAAAGGTGTTCGGGACCTTTGGATCGTTCGATTCATGAGCATTGAGTTGAGGCATGATGCCATTGAACATCGAAACGAAATATGAAACGTCGATCGTGGGTTATGATGCCTCGGACAATTTGGTGCCTACGGGACGCTAAATCGGGAGTACAGCTTTGGGGAAAATGAATCTTTGTATGAGTTTGGGAGAAATGATAATGCCGTTCAATACTATTCGTGCTATACAAAACTGTTGCATATGTTAAACTGTTCACGCATTGGCATGGTCATGGACAGCTTGTACACAAGTTGATAATTTTCCTCGAATCGATATCCGGGGCATCGGAATCAAATCGACCTAGGGGGAATGAATAATCATGCTTCAGCACTGATGTATTGCGGGACCGTCAGTCATGCCTGCATCCTAGACTGAACGGGCCAAAATGCCGTTGAGATAGTCCTACGTGATGTGTAACATCAATGACCGCATATAAGATAGTAGCATTCTCACCTATTGTCTTATACAGGTGTAAATATTATCTTTATTTTTATGCAAGGACGAGTACGTCGACTTGGTAAGAAGTCGTGCCACAAAACAAATACGAGATTGCTTGTTTGCCTATTCAATTCGATAACATGCTTGCCATAATAACATGCTTTACGCTTTCGAATATGCCATGAAATTGACCCTAAGGAGAATATAGCAAGATCATAAGCTAAGTTGCATGATTCAACATGAATACTAAAATGTCGGTTTAGAAAGAAGATCTTTGCATCAGTACATGCGAGGACGAACGTACTGATCCTCCACCAGCTTCATGCAGGGTACAGGGAATGGATGGCTCGCGGCGAAGCGTCGCTTGAATGCGTTTAGGCTTGGAATGCCGAAGTGTATTGAAGCGTGCGATCGCTTGACGCTCGGACTTGCAACAGGATTGATGCGGCCGAGATATAGAAGACATGATGTATGGAACGGTAAAATCTTTTGTGGGCAAGAGAGAACCTGAGTGTTGTAGCCAATCTGGCATATATTGTTAGGCTATCGAAAGCCTTTGTAATCTCTGTTTCGGATATCAATAAAGAGAATTGTTTCGTATACTCTGTTTTTCTTTCGTTGTTAATATCGAATCAAAAGATAACCATTTGAGAACTTGTCATCTTGCCTTGCACGAGCGCAACTCCAGGCTCGTGTGGCATCACGCCCCCTGCGAGGATGATGATTCGGGTGATTCCAGGTCGGGGCGTGACAAATTGGTATCAGAGCTCTAGGCTTAATTTCCTTCGGACGTTGCTTCGTTTCAATTCTAAAGAGTTTTCCACAACCAATCGAAATCACTCTTGACTCTACTCGATGCCGCACTGGATGTTCCATATAATAAGTCTAATATAAATCGTATAATTTTACCGCATGTGTTTTGGAAATTATATAATGTTTGCTAAGAAATTCACGAAGGGTATATTGCATTGAATGCAACGAGCCGTAAAAATGTTAGTCACCGCAAGTGCAACAAATTGTGAAATACGATTTGAGATGATAATATTGCAATGCAACATGTTGAATGAGAAATGAAACCATGCATGACGTGCATTGGATTGTGAATATTGGTTGCACCAATGCGGGAACTTAACTAATGTGTTAAAATAAAAGTGAAAGCCAATATCGAATGTGTCGAACGAATTTGAGCATTGACTTTGAAAGTCAGGAATAAATCGTTGCACGACGTGCAATAGATGTCAAAATAAAATCGTTGTACGAAATGAAATGTCGGGAATAAATCGTTGCACGATGTGCAACGTGTGTCGGAAGTAAAATTATTGCACGTGGTGCAACGCATATCAAAATTAATCGTTGTATGGGGTGCAAAGGAAATTAAAAATAAATAGTTGCACGAGATGCAATGTAAGGAAAGAATTGAAATCATAAATCGATAGAACGAATCGTTCGGTTGCACACCAAACTTATGTTGGCAAAACGAGAACATTGACCGAGTTGTGTCGGATTTTGATAGAATCAAAGTTACGGTTGTGATCAAGCATGATCACTGCAGAAATCGTGAGTCGGAAGATATTGTTGGTTTATACTAAGTATAGTGCGAGGGAAATAGCTTGAATTTTGAGTGGTATATGCCATATCACGTATGTGATGAATGACTCAATTCTGAGTGGTATATGGTATACCACCTGTGCGATGAATTGCATCGACGAGTTGTGAGAATTACGGAAGGTTTGTCCGCAACGGACGGGAGAGTACCGAGACTCGATTGGAAATTTGTATGACGGTATGTTGATACAAGTGTTCTTCGAAAATCGGTTTGGACGATAAAGCGAGACTCGTATCAACGAATGATACGTCGGACGGAATTTTTAAGTCGGTCGGACGACCGAGACTAGCAGAACGATTATTCCTTGAAGTAATAATCGGACCGACGGGAAAGAAAAAACTCGAGCTTACAAATGAGTCGCACGACTTACGATCTCGATAGAAATATTGGGCGAGACGAATCGAATTGCACGACTTACGATTTCGATAGAAATATTGGGCGATACGAATTGTAATCGAAACGCACAATGTGCGACTTCGATGAAGAGTTAGTTGACGCGAGAAATCTTGCCTAAGAACTAGTTGGTTATATTACGGCAAAACTCATTTGAGTACGACTGAAAAATCATGTAAAACTTAGAGGGCAAGATTGTATAACTCGAGGGTTCGATGTTGGATAATCGGTAACTCAGTTATGCGATCAAAGTATAGCGGGACGCGGTGAATCGGAAAACTAGTTGATGCGTATGGAAAAGCTCGTTGCGAACTTGGATGTATGTGATGCGAGTTAAGTTGACGTTGAAACGGATTCAAAGTCGACCCTTACGCTATCGAAATTGATATGACGTATCGAGATCGATACGTAAGGAAACGTAAGCACGATACGGGAATACAAAATGAAGTATGCCTTGCACTATCAAAATTTTGTAAGTAATAAAACGAGAAAGAGCGAACTAGTTGATCATGAACTTGTGATTAATCAAGACGAGACTATAAGTCATCGACGATTGCTCGATGCGTATAGCATCTCGTGTGTCGACCCGCAAATAAGATATGCTCGAACTCAATACGAGTAGATATTTCGTAAATTGTAGAATCATCGACAGTAGTACATGATTTTACTCGGAGGATAGTTGCGCATCAGTTGTGCCGACAAAAATAGTTTTGCCCGAAATTGGGTAGTCGTATAGAAATCGTCGAAACGTAATTTGGCTCCGAAATAAGATATAGCATGGTTCGTAGTAAAACTGTCCTTCGGTGATGATCCACAATTACTGAGCGTAGCTTCGGGGCAGCTGACCCTAGAAGACTTGATCGCCAAATCAAATCGAATGTTACAGACCGTAAGATGATCCATGCGATATCGCATATGGAAGTGCATCGATAACAAATATAACAGGGTGCATGTTGACGATAAGTCTAGAAGATCGAGAATTGTGGAACAATTTTTGATTGAGAATGATATAGTTAGATTTTGAGTATTCGTCGGATGAATGCTGGAATGGTTATATTGGTAGACGATCGAACGAAAAATTTACCAACGAACTTGGTGATGCGAGTAGGCGATTGCGAGAAACGTGCTATGCACGAGAGGGAACGATTATGGAATGACTTACGAGTCATGTCGTTAGAATCGGATTCACCTTGCAATTAAGCTTGCGTGAATCGAACTTAGATTCGGTATTGTGAGACGGATAAGTTGGAAATTTGGCTAGTGAATTCCTATTCGTTAGGAAATCGGATGTAAGATGCATCATAGAGACTTCATGTCAAGGCGATCATTGCCTTGAGCACCGTCGCCTCAATATAAACTTTTGTGTCGGATAGATTGTGGCCTTTGTGCAATGTCAATTTAATGTTGCGTCGGGAAAATCCAAGCACGGTGTCTAGGTAAGTAACCTAGCGGGCGTAGCCCTGAATGTTGATGCATTTGCAAGTCAACGAAGGAAATCGTAATCGAGATAAATGTATAGCCAGACTTCAGAAATAAGTTGGGTAGCAACGTCGAACGCAAGGCGTTGCGGAGACTCGTTGTGATTGGATGCGCGACGGCTTGACGCGACGCATAAAGTTGATAGTCCATACGAAACGAGAAATGAGATATCTGAATCGTGTCGCATGCAGTGACTTTGTTGAATAAATCACGTATGTATCGAATATACATATGCGATAAAATTTCGAGAACGGTTGCTAAGGATAAGTCTGATCGAGAGTACGAGATGGCAAGCATAGGATTGAAAATTTCCTGTCAGCTTTGTTCCAATTTGCTACCACTGGACTTGGTCGAAATACATATATCTTCGGGACGCCTTAAATATCGGTACGGATCCAAATCGAGTTGTATATAAATTCAAATCGAGCTGCAGGAGGACTTTGAAATGTTAATAAAAAGCTTGCGAGATAGTATGAAACTGAACAATATTGGTGGGACGAGATCGTGAAACGATCTATAAAACACTTAGTCGGAGTGTTGGTTTTGGTTCGAGGACGAATCTTGTTTTGAGTGGTATATTCTGTAATGCCCCGCTCCGCACGGCACATTACGCTGAAGCATTGACTCAGCGAGTCGCGTTGACCCAAGGAAATGTATTGATGCAAAACAATACGAGAGTTAAGTTGTCCCGAGCAACGCATCAAACTAAGTCGATGCGAAGAGTTGCCTTGTCCGAAAGAATGCATCGAGTGAATCGATACGAAGTGCCGCATTGCCCCGAAGGATGAGTGCGTTGAATCGGCTCAAAAATTCTAAGAAATCGAATCGACCAAGGCATAAGTCCGAATCGATACAAGTATTGATTTTATTTGGTTTCGTGTACAGGTTATACGTTGACGCGAAAATATTAGAGGTATATCTTTTGCCATATTTAGTAAGGGATACACAAAATCAAATCGTCGCCTTGCGACCGGCTGAGACTTGAGCACGCTAAGGCAAATCGGACGTATGATTCAATGAAGCACGAAGTGCTCGAATGGCTAAGTCAGGAGAGTGGCCGTGCAACAAATTTAGGGAATCGAGCCGCATCTGCTCGGCAAAACGACGAAGGCATATCGACTCAAGGTGGGAGGATTGACTCTTCTTTTTACTCCTTCATGCGATAAGTCAAATATATCATTGTATGCTAAAAGTTAACCTATCAACACCGCGGGCGTGGTCCGATCGGAAGAAAATCATAATGTGAGTCGAACACTAAGTTAGAACAATTGAAATGAAACGTGCATCAATACACGAGTCGCTATGGAACATTGGATATCACAAAGGCGAGCGTCTCGGTGCGCAAGCCGCAAGAACATGGGATAACTGTACTCGGCGAGTGCCTTAGTGCATGAACCATACCGTGCATTCGCGCACGAGTTAGAAAGGCTAGAACATTGAAAGACAATAGGCGAGCGCCCTAGTGCGCAATCCCCGTATATCAAATACTAAGTTATAGAACATGGAAGACGGCTTCGATGAGTGCAGTAAGTGTACGACGCGAGAGAAAAGATGATAAATATGTCGAAACGTACCTACGTGCACAAGATAATAAAAGATGGCTTCGTTGCGAAAGAATACAGTTGTGGCATGAATGTGGCGGAACTGTTGGATATGACATAATGCCTCGAAAGGTGTTCGGGACCTTTGGGTCGTTCGATTCACGAGCATTGAATTGAGGCATGATGCCATTGAACATCAAAACAAAATATGAAACGTCGATCGTGGGTTATGATGCCTCGGACAATTTGGTGCCTACGGGATGCTAAATCGGGAGTACGGCTTTGGGGAAAATGAATCTTTACATAAGTTGGAGGGAAATGATAATGTCGTTCAATACTGTCCGTGCTATACAAAACTGTTGCATATGTTAAACTGTTCACGTATTGGCATGGTCATGGACAGCTTGTGCACAAGTTGATAATTTTCTTCGAATCGATATCCGGGGCATCGGAATCGAATCAACCTAGGGGGAATGAATAATCTTGCTTCGGCACTGATGCATTGCGGGACCGCCAGTCAGGCCTGCATCCTAGACTGAACGGGCCGAAATACCGTTGAGATAGTCCCACGTGATGTGTAACATCAATGACCGTATATAAGATAGTAGCATGCTCACCTATTGTCTTATGCAGGTGTAAATATTATCTTCATTTTCATACAAGGACGAGTACGTCGACTTGGTAATAAGTCATGCCACGAAACAAACACGAGATTGCTTGCTTGCCTATTCAATTCGATAACATGCTTACCATGATAACATGCTTTACGCTTTCGAATATGCCATGAAATTGATCCTAAGGAGAATATAGCAAGATCATAAGCTAAGTTGTATGATTCAACATGAATACTAAAATGTCGGTTTAGAAAGAAGATCTTTGCTTCAGTACATGCGAGGACGAACGTACTGATCCCCCACCAGCTTCATGCAGGGTGCAGGGAATGGATGGCTCACGGCGAAGCGTCGCTTGAACGCGTTTAGGCTTGGAATGCCGAAGTGTATTGAAGCGTGCGATCGCTTGACGCTCGGACTTGCAACAGGATTAATGCGGCCGAGATATAGAAGGCATGATGTATGGAACGGTGAAATCCTTTGTGGGCAAGAGAGAACCTAAGTGTTGTAGCCAATCTGTCATATATTGTTAGGCTATCGAAAGCCGTTGTAATCTCAGTTTCGAATATCAATAAAGAGAATTGTTTCGTATACTCTGTTTTTCTTTCGTTGTTAATATCGAATCAAAAGATAACCATTTGAGAACTTGTCATATTGCCTTGTATGAGCGCAACTCCAGGCTCGTGCGGCATCACCCCCCTGTGAGGACGATGATTCGGGTGATTCCGGGTCAGGGCGTGACAGTTCTACTGTCCGATTCCCTTGCTTCAATTGCATGAACTCATTTTACTTCGCTTGATGAATGGCTGACAAAAGGTACTCGATTTCAAAAGCCTTGCAGAATGTGGCCCAAGAGATCGGTGCTGTGTTATTATCGTGTCAGATTGCTCGCTTGTGCACGGTCCACCAGTCGTACGCGTTTAACCGTAGTTGAAGTTGTGCGTAGGCAACTTGCTTTGATTCTTCAATACCAAGGAGCTCGAAGTGATCTTCCAGCTCTTCCAACTAGTCGGTCACCATAGAAGGGCCTTCGGTACCGCTGAAGGAAGTACGACACACTTTCTTGAATTCTGACACTTCAAAGTTGTACTTTTTCGGTGCCGCAGGTTGACGCTCGGGCTCCTCCGTGTCGACTTCAATGGGTTGGACCGTCGGCACGGTGACAGTAGGCATAGTGACGGTAGGTACAGTCGTAGAATTTTTGTTGGCCACAATTGTCTGGACGATCTACTGCAGGGTATCCAGCTGCTTTTGTTGAAGTTTAGCATGTGCGTCGAAGCGAGGTTCGAAGCGAGCTTTGAACTGGGCCTGTCGTTCCTCTGTCTGTTGATGTCGGTTCTTGGACTGGTTTCGTTGCGCCTCTATCATGCGTAGCATCCTTTCGATGGTATCGTTAGAAGGTCCGGCCAGCGAACGACGCAAACTACTAGAGCCGCTAGAAGCGCTCTGCTCTCGCCCGGCCGTGGGTTCCGGCACTTCTGCGATACGAAGGCAAACATATTAGTCACAAATTATTACGGACTCATTGTATGGAACAACTTATCTCATCGATATGAGGTCAAAGGTTTAAAACTCTAGACGCGAGGCCAAAGGATGTAAAGCCATGCTCTAATACCATTATGTCACGCTCCGATTCCGCAGAATCGATAGTCATCCCTCGGACATGATGCCGTACGAACCTAAGTTGCGATCGCACAAGGCGTAGTCATAAGGTTATCCGAAACCCAACATCAAGTTAGAGTACGCAGAGAAATTGATTGACATATTTGAAATAGAAGTAGACTTTTCATTGATAATAAAACTTTATTTATATTTACTCCATTACAATCATTGCCGTGCGGGCTACAACATGACTCGACTTACAAAATAAACGCCGATGAGATAGTCGTTCCATACATTACACCCCTTTTTACAAGCAAAAACTATTACACATTCCACCTGCAATCGAAGGAAGTCGAGTCGCCATTTATCTTCTTTATACTGAGTATGGAGTCTTCAAAAGGAATTTCAGAACACAAGCCTTCACACGCAGACGAGGCTTCAAAACGGTTCACTTCGCCTTGAGCTTTATGTGGCACGCCCTTCGTGGTTCGGGGTGCCTGCATGGAGAGCGAGGATCAGTACATTACACTTTGTACTAGTACGTGGCAAATTAAGTTCCAAGCTCTCATTTGGTTGAAGAGTTTATATGACTTAGTTCCTGAATGTTACTAACCATCCTAATGAATTTCAAGCGAGCAATGACAAGCATAATGTAAATTACGTTGGAACTTACCCACGGCTGACCGTGCCGCGCCTTATGAGACTTACCATATTCTTCCCTGTCAATTTTTATCATTTTTTATACCAAGAGCAATATTACATGTGATTGGTCACTGACACCACAAGCCATCCTGGACTTATAGCTTGTTAGTCGGGGCCCTTTCAACGCAAGTAGCGAGCCCCGCTGAAAGTCCCCGTCTAACCCGTGCTATCATCCAGCACAGCTATACCATGTTTCCTCCTAGGCCGAGTCGGTCCCGTGGCCCCGGGTTTTCGCTCGAGAAAACTTTCTCTTTGTCGACAAGTTGTCCAATGATCGAGTTAAGACATTATTTAGTTGTTAAGGTATTGACTACGTTCACTTTGAAAACTTGATTATTTTATCGTGCTCGTGCCTTTGCATTCATTCTTTCATTCGCAACAACACTGTCAATTTACCTAAGAAGGGGTCGAGAAGAGAAGGGTCAGCCACTCACCTTGAGTTTACTTCAGGCGAAAGAACTTGTTGGTCGTACTAGACGTCGCCTACGCGATTACCTGAAATCGCACAAGCAACCGATTAGAATACTGCATTATTCAAGAAGTTCGATAGAAAATACGAGTTCGAAATGCAAGCCATGAAAACCATCGAAAATATTTACGAAACGCATTCAGAAAACAAAGCCAAAACCAACGCAAGCGGCGTAAAAAGCAGAGCAGCGGGAGGTCTCTCCCGATTCAGCCGTAGAGTCAATCCTTGAGGCGCAACCCGCTGAATATGGGACTTGGTTTCGAAGAATACATTCCATAACGAGGAATGGATCTTAATTCAACCGTTCCCGTTCGATCGACTCGATCGATCCCGACCTATCGGTCCCGACCGAATCGATAGCGACAGTGTTCCTTTCTCGCGTACCCCGTGGACGGAGTACGGGGCACGATGTAGGGATATGGCACTATATATGTTCCTACTTCCATTCCAGGATAGGAAGTGGTTGTAATAATCCAGCTGACCTCTGTTGTTCTGCCTTCACTTGCTGACATATCAAGCAACGAGAAACGAATCTAGCTATCTCTCTCTTCATTCCGTTCCACCAGAAGTGCTGCTTGATATCTTTATATATTTTGGTCCCTCTGAGATGTATATAATACTGAGAACTGTGGGCTTCTGTCATAACCTCCTGTCGGATATCTCCACTAGGAACACATAGACGTGATCCAAATCTAAGTGTACCATCTTCGTAAATTTTTATCTCCTTTCTGAGTCCCGACTCACATTCTGTCCTAAGCTTCTGAATCCTGGGATCCTGTGCCTGAGCTGTCTTGATCCTGTCTACCAAGTCAGATTGAACTCGTAGACTTGCCAGAATTCCTGTATCACTAGGAAGTATAACCTCGATGCCCATCTCTTGAAGATCTTCTAAGATATATTTTTGTGATGTCAACATAAATGCGCCGCCTCTCCTGCTAAGAGCGTCTGCTACCACATTAGCCTTGCCTGGATGGTACTAAAGCTCTACGTCGTAATCCTTGATCAATTCTAACCATCTTCTCTGTCTCATGTTCAGTTCCTTTTGAGTAAAAATGTACTTCAGACTCTTATGGTCTGTGTACATGTCCACCCGATTACCGTACAAGTAATGCCTCCATAGCTTCAAAGCAAATACCACTGCTGCCAACTCCAAGTCATAAGTTGGATAATTCTTCTCGTGGTCTCGAAGTTGCCTAGATGCATACGCTATCACCTTCCCATGTTGCATGAGGACGCACCCAAGTCCTTTTCCTGACGCATCACAATATACAGTGAAACCTGCAGGTCCAACCGGTAATGTAAGAATAGGTGCCGTAATCAACTTCTGCTTCAAATTCTTAAATGATGCCTGGTACTCTGCTGACCAGACAAATGGCATATCCTTTCCTGTCAAGCGGGTCATGGGTGCTGAGAGTCTTGTAAAGTCTGATACAAACCTTCTGTAATATCCTGCCAATCCCAAGAAACTTTGCACATCTGCTACGGTCTTAGGTACTGGCCAACTCTCTACTGCTTCTACCTTCTTGGGATCCACTGCTACTCCAGCCCCTGATATGATGTGCCCCAAGAATAAAATATGATCCATCCAAAACTCACACTTGCTGAGCTTGGCGTACAACTGGTTCTCTCTCAGAACCTGTAACACTTTTCTGAGGTGAACTTCATGCTCTTCCTCACTAGCTGAGTATATGAGAATGTCGTCAAGAAATACAACGACAAATTGGTCTAAGTATGGCATAAAGATGCAGTTCATCAAATCCATAAATATTGCTGGAGTATTGGTCAAACCAAATGGCATTACTAAAAATTCGTAGTGCCCGTACTTGGACCTGAATGCCGTCTTGGGAATATTCTCTTTCTGAACTCTCACTTGATGATATCCGGATCGAAGATCTATCTTAGAGAAAATCCTTGCTCTGCTCAACTGATCAAACAAGTCGTCTATCCTTGGTAGTGGGTACTTGTTCTTTACTGTTGCCGCGTTGAGCTTTCTGTAGTCAATGCACAATCTTAATGACCTATCCTTCTTCCCTATAAGTACTACTGGTGCTGCCCATGGTGATTCGCTAACTCGAATGAACTTCTTCTCCTTCAATTCCTCTATGTGCTGATATACCTTGGCCTGCTCTGAATCCGCCATTCTATAAACTCGATCTGATATCGGTTTAGTTCCAGGTGCCAATTCTATATTGAACTCAATATCCCTAACCGGTGGTAGACCTGGAAGTTCTTCGGGAAATACATCTAGAAACTCTTCTACTACCTTCGGAACTTGAACTTCTTTCATTGCCGTCACTACTCCTTCTTCTTGTTGAGTTGTCACTGATCTGACTAAGGTGAACCGCTTTATGCCTGGAATATTAAAAGATACACTCCCTCTATGATAATCTATTGTCGCATGACTGTCTTTCAGCCAGTCCATGCCTAAGATAACGTCAAAATTTCTAACAGAAAATTCTATCAACCTGGCGGGTAAGGAACGCCCGCAAACTACAACTCTATACGTTAGAATAACCCTACTAACTCCTACGAGCCTATTACCAGTGAGTATATTCAACCTCCCTGGCAATGTCTCAAATTTCATTCCTAGTCGTATCGCAAATTGTGCAGATATAAATGAGTGTGATGCTCCCGAATCAAACAATGCTACTGCAGGATATGAGACGACGAGAATGTTACCTGCCACAACATCTTCCGATGTCAATGCCTCTTCCAAGGACAGATTGAATGCCTGCCCTCGACCTCCTTGTTGGTTCCCATGCTGTGGCCTAGCCTGGTGTTGCTGCTGGCCCCTGCCTTGGTGATGCTGGGGTGGTCTTTGTTGTTGCTGCTGCATCGGCGGTCCCTACTGCCGAAATATCTGAGCCTGTGGCATCATTGGGCGTTGTGCCAACGGTCTCACTGCTGTCGCTGGTCCTTGATACTGTCCTTCCCATGGTGCTGGCAGAGCAGGAAATTGTTGTACTGGTCCTTCTGACCTCGAATTTATAGGACAGGTGGAAACCCGATGATCTGGACTTCCACATATCAAACACTGTCCGTTCAATGCCCAACACACACCTCTAGTGTGCCCTGTCTTCCCATAATAGGTGCATCTCGCTGGGGGTTGCTGATTCTTCCTCTCCTGTTGCTGCTGCCTGACTGGTGGTGCTGGCCCTCGTATCGCCACATCGTGAATGCGAATGCCAGAAGATGCTGTTGTTATTCGGGGCGCTACTCCCCCTCCTCCTTCAATCTGATTGTGAGATCTCTTCTGACCTCCAGTCCTTGATGTGATCCTCTGGATTGTGATCTTATGCCTTCGGGTTGCCGTCAACACCTCATCAAAGGTCTGGAAGTTGTACCCCTCTATCAATTGCAAGAGTTCAAGATGGAACCCTTGCTGAAATCTCATAGCCCTTTGGCTCTCCGTTGCTACCATCTCTGGGGCAAACCTACTCAATCTGCAGAACTCTGCTGTATAAGCATCCACTGTCTTGTCGGCCTGCTTGAGGTTGATAAACTTCTGTTGTAGCTCAAACTGTGCCACAACTCCATAGTACTTCGTCTTGAATCTCGCAGTAAAATTATCCCAAGCTATAGGACGTCTGATGCCCACTTCTTCTGATTCCCACCAATCACGTACGAGGTCCTGAAGTAACAACTTTACTTGATCCACACGTTCTTCTGCCGGTACCTTAGCCGCTGTCAGAATAGTCTCAATATCTTTAAGCCATGCATCTGCTGAAATAGCATCCTCCGTGCCTTCGAAACAACAGGGGTTGTACTTGCAAAATCTGGTTGATGCTCCTGAATCGGTCTGTACCCCTCTTTCCAAAGTTGTTTGCAATCCTTGGTTGAGCAACACATTCTGCTCTTGTAGCTGAGTGTGCATGCGTTGCTGGACCAACATCTGATGTTGCTGCGTAGCCGTCATCCCTCTCATGATCTCCAGAAGGGCTGGTGTGTCTACTTCCACAAGGGTAGGTGGAACTATTGGTGGTGTTGGAACCTTCGGATACTGCGATCCAGCTGTTGGTTCCACTATCACCTCTTCTTGGATGGTCTCTTGAGGTAGCACCGACCCTTATTGCTGACCAACATGGTCATGTTGTTCATGCTGCCCTTGTTGTCCTTGTTGTTACTGTCCAGCTCTGACAGATACGGACGAGGTTCCCCTAAGAAAAGAGACAAGAGAACAATCAAACGATCGGACATGAAAGATTAATGAAGTCAAAGGATACCGGAATGTCAAGCTCGAGTCGAGAGTAAAGAATCATGAGATCAAGAAGAAGCATGTGTGATTGAGACATCCTATAAATTAAACACCCTACAAGTCTGAAATCAGACCTGCATGGGCTACCACTAAAACCTTGTCACGCCCCAGAACCAGAATACCGGAGAGCGGGAGAATGACTCAGCCAGCTACATATTACGGGTAGATGAATACCGTATAATACGATCAATGCTGTCTAAAAGACGAGGGGTACATACTACATGAAAGTCTCACTATGGTCACTCAACATCTATTGTCTCAATCATTCAAACAAGAAGCAATAATAGAGAACATATAAGATAAAGCAGTAAGACGTCCCAAATGCTCAGTCAAAATGTTCTTAAAATTTGGCTTTACAAAACATAGCCAGATGATATAGCAAGATATACATAATTGTTATCAGCTGCAGTCTGACTTAGTTACAATTATGTAAATACAAGTACAAGACAATCCGACTAACATGTCGGTGCCAAGTGGCAAAATATGAAGTAAGTAGCAAAACGAGCAGGAAAGCAAGAAACCCACTCGTGTCCTCCTGCGATCATCCCTCTAGTATTGACCATCTTGGAGGTAGAAGTAAGCTGAGTCCTTGGAAACTGGCTCCAAATCTGGCCATACAAAACCAGAGAGGTTAGACCTCTAATAGCAAGTACCACAAGGAAGCACGATATTAGAATTAAAACCAGTGATAAGAGTTAAGAATATAATAATGTCTCTGCTTGCTACTGGGATTCACACAACATTCCGACACTTCAAACCAACTTCCCAACCAAACAAGGACAGAAGTTGACCCGTCATGTCCTGACATTCTGATCATCTCAGTAGTTAACAGAGTAGGTACAGTACACAAACACATCAATTTAAACGGTCATACAACTACTACGGCTTGCTACTGTAAGTTCTAAATTGTCTTGGAAATATGCAATCAGGATTCCTCAGTTCTTACTATGTACAAGCAAGGCTAGTCTATCCAATAATCAATTGCGCAATCATGAATTAGATGAGTCCCAGGGGGACGCCCGTCATCAATATACAATAAATAATATAAGCAGATACCGCTCTCTGTCCGTGTGGCAGATTTGTAGTATCTGTGGGAACCAGCCGGCATATCGGGGCACCAATTGCCCCGGGATGGCTGCCATGTAAGAACTCGGGAATCCATTCCCTCTCCGTACAATTATTATTTTATTTAACTTAATAGTTCCTATGTTGATTGAAATCCCGTACCGTGGATCATGGTCATTCAGAATGAGTATTTTCCTACAAAGTACGATATGCACAACTCTACAACGATGCCCGTGCTGTTAGGTTGTAGGTCTTACATAGCATAATACAATAATCAGACCTAGTCACAGAATAATCATGCCTTGACTGTAAAGTACACATGCTGCTTCTGTAGAGAATCAGTTGAAGTCTGCACGTGTCCATATGCCAATATTCGGGATCGGCTAGTCGATTGCAATAGTTCATGTTAATATGAACGTGTCTCATTCAATTTCAATAAGACGACTAGCCAGTCTCTTTAGTTCCAACTAGGAATGCATGATCAATCATTCAGTCAAGGTAACAATCAATGTCAATTCTTGCCAAGACATGACAGTCAAACTGGTTTTTAATATGGTCGAGTCTATAACTCTCAGGGTTAAGTTCCAGTCATTCTGGACATCCATAAACCAATCGAGACACAAAGCACATTCCACACAACAATATGTATTAAAATATTAACATATCATGATTTTATCGAGTTCATGCAAAAGACGTAAGGATAAATAAAAGATGGCGTACAATTACGCGTGAAGGAAGAAAGCTAACGCGTAAAGGAGTACGCTCAATAAAGGAATAAAGTTGCGCATAAAAACTCGTCTTACGCCAAACCAGAGGAGTACGCGTAAAGAATAGAGTTACGCGTGGATGAATACGCGTAAAGTTACTCGTGAAATATTGCACGCGTAAAGAATAACATTACGCATGAAACATTGTACGTGCGTAAACTTGTACGCGTAGAACAATATCATTATGCGTAAAGGAGTACGTGTAAAAAGGGAATTCATTACGCGTAAAGGAAATAACGTTATGCCTGAACTTGTACGCGTAAAAAGAATTAAAATTTTACGCATGAATCTTGTATGCGTAAAGAGTCAAAGTTTACGCATGAATCTTGTATGCGTAAAGAGTCAAAGTTTACGCATGAATCTATACGCGTAAAGGAAATACCCCAAGCCAAAGTAGACTTGCGTAATCCAGATTCACACTGACACAAATGATCGTGGGCGTAGAGCTCGATATTACGCTGGCACGTATAAACGTGGGCGTAAGGCTAGATATTACGCGAGCACGTATGAACGTAGGCGTAGAGAACTTCCAGAACTCTAAATTCTATTAATCCCTCAATCCAAGCTGAAAATGGGGCTTCCACGGATCAAGATGAGTTACAACACAAATCTCAACAACCTGGAGCCATCAAAACTTGAAAATAAAGAAATTTGATAGATCAAAACCCCCAAAATTTGAAAATGACAAATTCTAGATCTACAAAAATAAAACTTTCAAATGCAAAAATGTCAAGTTCTAATCTCTCTTAGAATCACGAGAGGAAGATAATTGAACCATAAAAATAGGTTCTCATGTGGAAGCAAGATGTACTTCCCTAACCCTCTTGGTAGGTGGAGAGAGTTATGAGGAAGAAGAAGAGTAAAAAAGAATGAGAAGTAATGAAGAGAGAGAGAAAGGGGTTGGGGCTTTAAATGGAGGTGATGGTAGGTTGGTCGGGTTCATGTTGAACCACCCAAATTCCAAAATAAACCAACCCAAGTCGAACCCAGAAGCAAAGCTAAAGCAGAAAATAAAATATAGCAAAAATAATTGGCATAAAATTAAAGAATTTAAATACAGAACAAATACATGATAAATATTAAATAAATATATTCAAGCAGTACACGTATAAAAATACGTATTCTGGGAACGGGGAGTGACACTAATCATAGTTTTTAAAAATTATTACAGATGGCTCAACCGAATGATGGGCGTATTCCCGGAGGACCGGTTACACAAGTCATCAGATAGGAATGAGATAATCATGTTTCTAAGATAGTTTTTGGCGGTCACATAAAAATAAAAATGGTAACTACGGTATTTATTTATTTTTACATAAATATAATAAATATAATTCGTTTGTAGCTATATGATTATCCTTCTGAGGCACGAATACGGAAGCATAAAAATTGGAGGATGCAGAGGGGGTACCACAAATGGGAGTTAATTGCTCCCCGAAAGGAGCTGATGCGTTCCTTTGGGTTTCAATATCTGGATGAGATTCAAATTTTAATCCACGATGTACACCTCATTTTTAGTCTCCCTAAGCGTTCGTGGCCTCAACGAAATATTTTTCAATTGCCAGTTGGTAAAATGACTATCACACTTTGGAATGTTGCAAATATTCTAGGGTTACCTATTACAGGTGAACCTATATATTTTGATACACAGTTAAAGTCATCTGAAATAATCAGAAGATATCTCGACATTATGGAACCATCGGACATAGGAGATAAGAGTTTGTCACGTTAACTTAGCTTTGGGGTAATTTTATGGATTTAGATCGCACTATCGAAGGTCTAGTCGAGGTGAATGAATTAAGGGTACGTATTTAATGTTAAGATTTACTTATCAGTTAATTTTAATAGCGTGTTAATTTTAATATGTTAATTTTAATATTTGCAGATACTTCGTTGTACTAGAGCATATTTGGTCTGTTTATGTTGGGCAATGCTATTTCTCGACGGGCAGAAAAATAGAATAAACATGCGACTATTACGTTTGTTAGATAATCTAAAAGAACCTACTCGTCGTGTATGGGGAGCTGCTACTTTAGCATATCTATATGCCAGTTTGACGAAATTTGCTAGATCGAATGGTTCCAAAAATTTGTGTGGGTGCATGACTCTGGTTCGGGTAAAAATGGAAAATCAATACCAAAAGTAGTTTGAATTATATACATTTTTTAATACCATATTATTTCTATCGTAGGTATGGTGCTACGATTATTTCTTTATTGGTCGACCTATAACCAGCATTACAAGTGACATTGAGATTTTTTTGCTTGCTATGCGGTGGGCCACAAATGTAGTAGACCCACATCATAATTTACACAAGGATGTTGCACTCTACAGGGAACAACTCGATATGTTACAGTAGAATGAGGTAATTACTCAATTTAGTAAAGTTTCTTACACTACACTTGTCAATCCAATTAATAGATTTGTACAAATTTATCGTATAAATTGGCATCCAATAGGCTATCTGGGTACCCTACTCGGATGATGAAAATGCTCCAAAAATAAAAAAAAAAAGTCACTGTACGATCTAAGCCTACACAATTCTTATATTATTTACGATCGTTACACCATGTACCATCCGGCAGATCGTGTTCTCCGACAATTCGGTCATAGGCAGATAATTTTGGATGACTCGCCTTGCATGAGTTATGATATAGCCAATGCAAGAAACAGAATCGATGGTGCTAGAGCTGCCTGGTATATGCGATTCCAGGATAATAGTATGGCAGAGCTGCCTCAAATAGAATCTAGTGATGAATGTAAGTTCTAACTTACTAGTATATTTGGACGGGTTGCATACACTAGTGTATTTATCTTAGGATTGTTTTCACGAAATGTAGATGCTGGTGACTTGGCTTATAGACAATGGTGGGGAGAGTCTCATATGATCAACAGAGCATACACATTTGAGGAGTCACGGTTCAAGTCTAAAGTCGTAGATGAATGTATTCTGCGAGCTTTTGTTGAAGGCATATCAGAAGCGGTAAGACTTTACTACTAATTCAAAATTAGAGATATATGAACAAATTTTAATTTGCACATTTCACATTTCAGGCTATCATGGGCCAATAATATATCCAAGAACCAGAGAGCTATTTGTGGCCGCATGGTCGGGAGTGGATGGAAAATATCTTATCTCGTGTAGATTCATTGAGTCTTGAACGAGATCCTGATATGCCTCTATTGCACACACGTATCCCAGCCGATTATTCGGGTGCCACTGTGCCCCTGAGACATTTTCGACGTCATAGGATGGACGATGCAGAGGACAAGGCCGAAGAGGGCGGCGCTGAAGAGCATACTAGCCAGCACTACGGTGGAGAGGGCACTATCCAGCAGTAACATGGAGAGTATACTAGTCAGCCCTACGCTGGAGAGTATACTAGCCAACTGTACGCTGGAGTGGATATTTTTTTACACTATACTGGAGAAGACAGTAGTCAGCAGTATGCTGGGAAAGGAACTAGTCAGCAGTATGCTGGCATGGGCACTTTCTCAACTTTTCAGTCATATGATCATCACATATCGACTCAGTAAATCAACACTGCCGCTGCGTATTCGTTTGATGACATGCCATATTACACACAGTTGATTATGTCTCCATCAGCCCCGGTGCCTACTCAGGAGGTCGAAGAAGAAAATAGAGGCGAAAGAATAGTGGAAGAGGATCCAGATGAAAGAAGAGTGGAGGAGAACACAAAACAAAGAAGAGACCGACTAGGCCTCAGACCTGTAGTACGAAGGAGTTACAAACGAGTTGCCCGACTAGGCCGCAGATGAAATATTGTTTGTAATGAAATAAAATTTTATTATGGAATGTTAGAAAGTTGACATGAAATGAAACAATTTGAGTATGTCTAAAATAAAAAAAATACAATTTGGTATTACAATATTTTACTCTCTTGGTTGACTTGTACATTTGTTGTGTCCCATCAAACCACAATTGCCGCAGCGAAGTTTACTTATCGATGATTCACGTGGTTTGATGCGGTTTTTCTTTGACCTTCCAGCTTTGCGCCTGACATCTGGAACTCTAATTTCTTCCCTAACCAAAGTAGCTTGAATGTTGTAAGGAACTGGAATTGGTTTCATTTGTGGCTCGTACACACTGCACAATCTCTCAGTAGAAAATATTACAGGATAATAACTTTCAATATCATGACTGCAATATTGACATGCAAAACAGGCATGTATATATGGTATATAAGTATGATACCACCTTAAACATGAACAAGATCTATCATCTAACCGTACAACATATGTTCTACTCGATGCACGTTCTAATATTTCAAACAAATACCTATCAATTCGTAATGTATGAAGTTGGTGTCTCTTGTTGGTAATAGATGCCATAGTTTTTAATATGTTTGGACAGTAACTCATGTCTAAATTTCTAGCAACATTTCTGTTCCTGTCATGAAGTGTTATAATCTTGGCTCTAATACTATCGAGAAGTGTAGTTATTGGTTTATCATGTAAGCTCATAATCCAATTGTTAAAATATTTCGCAAGATTAGAAGTATTAATATCTAATATAGGACAAGGAGCATACGCTGTAATCCAATGTACAAAATAACGACTTTCATTATTTACACCAACAAGCCAATTGTACATCGGCATATTCTCAGTTTTAATTATTTCAAACAAATATTGTGCATCTGTTTGATTATATGATCTAGCAAGCTAGTCTAACAATCTATGAAATTTCTTTTCTTTCACAATTGATTTCATATTCTGCTTAAAATGTTGAATGCAAAAAAAAATGAAGAGATTCTGGAAAAATATCTCGCATGACATGTATTAATCCTTTTTTGCTTATCAGATATAAATAAAATTCTACTACATTCATTAAAATAACTTTCAAACGATATTCTAAAAGCATTTAAAAACTAAGACCAAGAGTCAGTATTTTCACCTTCAGCTACAACATAAACAATATGATACAATTGATAGTTAGAATCATGAGCACAAATAATAAATAAAATACCTTGATATTTTGATAAAAGAAAAGTGGCATCAGTGCTAATAATAGGTAAACAACCCCTTAAAAATCCATCAATGCAGGCCTTGAAACAAATAAACATTCTTTTAAATTTGTTGTCTTCAGATGTCTTAAGGAAACATCTACTACCTGTAGTGCCCCGCTCCGCGAAGGCACTAGATAGACAGAAAGATCGGATTGCTGACTCTGCAACAGAAGACGATTGATCTGGGTGAGTGGACAAAGTCTCATTTTATGATTCGCTTGCGCCTAATAAGAATCTGAGCTTTTGAACAAATGTTTTGCTAATAACAAGACAGTAATCTGGAGTATGCTTAAAAAGAGAATCTGCCCATTGTCTGCTAAGAAAGAGAACTGTTTCCTGCCTGAAAAGAAGATAGAATTGTTTATGAATTGCTCGATTGAATGCATGTTGGTTTCATTTGATATTGCATGTGCATTGGGGTATCCACTTAGTGACGAGCTGAACCCTAGAGAGTCACAGCGGCTAGCGACGAGCTGAACCCATGCGAGTCACAGCGGTTAGCGACGAGCTGAACCCAAGAGTCACAGCGGCTAGCGACGAGCTGAACCCATGCGAGTCACAGCGGTTAGCGACGAGCTGAACCCGTGGAAGGCACATCGGCTAAGATGAAAATAATATGTTGGCTTTTCAAAGATGTTTTCAAAAGAAATGTAAACTGACTCGGTATGCATGAAATGAACATAGGTAAAGAGTAGTAAGATCACATCACATGAAAATGTTTTCTCACTAAATGAACAGTGATCATTTCAGACAAATGTAGCCCCTTTGTTCACAATTCACCTGTATACTGATATACTGACCCACCATCAGTCTGCATGCAGGTGCACTATGCATCGAGAAGGATAGTCCGAAGCGATAGCCCGTGCCTCATCCTCAGGAGCCAGAAATCAGAAGAGATACCAAGAGACGATATCTGTTGAAAGAGTTGGTTTTATATATAAAGGGATGTAATATATGGGAACAGGATCATTGTAATCTGTAAAGTTCTGAGAGAATGTAACATTGTATCAGAGAGAATCGAGAGCTTGTAATCTGTTCAAATGAAATCAATAAAGAGAAATGTTCTTGTTACCATTGTGTTCAATGCTTGTATTCTGAAATATGTCCGCTGCTGCTTTAATTATCTGCGATACGTTCCACTACGTATTGTCAAACTTGTCTATCTTGTCTTGTTCCAGGTGTTGGCCTTGTGCAAGCGCAACTTAGGCTTGTACGGCATCACGCTCTAGCGAGGACGAACGGTCCTAAAGAGCCCGAAGCGAGGACGAAAAGGACTCTACGGGATCGAGGCGTGACAGAATGGTATCAGAGCAACACGATCCTCTGGCCAATTTTGATTCAATTGAATTTGTACATGTCTTCTGATCGAAATTCCTTTGCCTACTCGATATCAATAATGAGATGAACGTTCCATACAATAAGTCCGTAAATATTTTTATGATGACGGCAAATGTTTTATCGATTTGATTGATTGAGATTGAAATGCTTGATTGAACAAGAGTTTTGATATGATCTGAATTGTGATTTCATGGATTGATGATGGCCAAGGATGAGGACTATCGCTCCTAAGGATATCATAAGTTTCTCCTTAAGTTTCGAGGACAAAACTTTTTTTCGGTAGGTAATTATGTAGTGCCCCGCTCCGCGAAGGCACTAGATAGACAGAAAGATCGGATTGCTGGCTCTGCAACAGAAGACGATTGATCTGGGTGAGTGGACAAAGTCTCATTTTATGATTCGCTTGCGCCTAATAAGAATCTGAGCTTTTGAACAAATGTTTTGCTAATAACAAGACAGTAATCTGGAGTATGCTTAAAAAGAGAATCTGCCCATTGTCTGCTAAGAAAGAGAACTGTTTTCTGCCTGAAAAGAAGATAGAATTGTTTATGAATTGCTCGATTGAATGCATGTTGGTTTCATTTGATATTGCATGTGCATTGGGGTATCCACTTAGTGACGAGCTGAACCCTAGAGAGTGACAGCGGCTAGTGACGAGCTAAACCCAAGAGTCACAGCGGCTAGCGACGAGCTGAACCCATACGAGTCACAGCAGTTAGCGACGAACTGAACCCGTGGGAGGCACAGCGGCTAAGATGGAAATGATATGTTGGCTTTTCAAAGATGTTTTCAAAAGAAATATAAACTGACTCGGTATGCATAAAATGAACATAGGTAAAGAGTAGCAAGATCACATCACATGAAAATATTTTCTCACTAAATAAACAGTGATCGTTTCAGACAAATGTAGCCCCTTTGTTCACAATTCACCAGTATGCTGATTTACTGACCCACCATCAGTCTGCATGCAGGTGCACTATGCATCGAGAAGGATAGTCCGAAACGATAGCCCGTGCCTCATCCTCAGGAGCAAGAAATCAGAAGAGATACCAAGAGACGGCATCTGTTGAAAGAGTTGGTTTTATATATAAAGAGATGTAATGTATGGGAATGGGATCATTATAATCTATAAAGTTCTGAGAGAATGTAACATTGTATCAGAGAGAATCGAGAGCTTGTAATCTGTTCAAATAAAATCAATAAAGAGAAATATTTTTGTTACCATTGTGTTCAATGCTTGTATTCTGAAATATGTCCGCTGCTGCTTCAATTATCTGCGATATGTTCCGCTGTGTATTGTCAAACTTGTCTATCTTGTCTTGTTCTAGGTCTTGGCCTTGTGCAAGTGCAACTTAGGCTTGCACGGCATCACGCCCTAGCGAGGACGAACGGTCCCAAAGAGCCCGAAGCGAGGACGAAAAGGACTCTACGGGATCGAGGCGTGACACTACCTGGATTCGACTCCATAATTCTAAAACCATATTCCTCAAGACCAGCATATGCCTCAACATAAGTACCATTTATTTTATGTAATGCCATCTCTCGGGCTCTCCATGCTTTAGAATATGTAATATGTATACGATATTTTTTGAATATATCCTTCACAATTTGTGATGCACTATATGACTGATTATCTCTAATTAAATCAATTATTGTTGTCCTAACCCATGCAGCGGTAGCTAATCTATGACGTCCTGTCGTAAGTCCACTTAAACAAGAATGACGATTTTCTAATGTACTACTTTAACTATTTGGCCTGTTCCAATGGATTTGGCTTATACTCTCCAACTGTAATTCTGTTGATCATAAGTATATATAATTCTATGAGAATTATTCATATCACTAGTTGAACAACTAAAATTATGTTGAATTGCTAAACTACTTACAAAACTTCTACATTTTGAACGACTGTCGAATGTTTGTCCTATAAATAATTCAGGAGTGTTAGAATTATCAACATCATCATCATCTATCCCATAACCGATATTTTCAATTAAATCGTCACTATTTTCGTTGTCCTCATCATCATCATCATCATCATCATCATCCAATGGAGCAATTAGTTGAGAAGAAGAACTAACACCCGTGTTAATATGCTGGTAATTAGAAAGAAATTCATCATTAGTTTTATTAGTGTGAGACTCGTCTCACCGTATCGGTATTTATATACTGATATGTACTTTTGTACTGTATTTCCTATTTTATTGGTTTTTGAAATATTTTAATTGTTTTCCAACTTATAGATTTTCTCCTTGACCAACATATCGCCAGTGTACCATTGTATGTCGACGGCATGCCTATCACTCCCATTTTCTGTTATACGTATTTTCAGTGTACATATACGAAATTCTGTCCTTTGTCAGGTGACCCGTATTTTGACTTGTCTTTCTTGGCCTTGCTTTGGTTTAATTTTAACTTGGTTTAATTTGGTTTGGTTCAACTTGGTTTGGTTTAGTTGGTTTGAGATGAGATGGTTTTGTATAAAACCCAGACTTCTCTTTCTTCTCCATTATTTTATTTCTCTTCATCTTCTTCCTTTTCATTTTCTCCTCCAACCTAAGACAAGTACATCTTGCCAAATATTGGACAAATGTTATTTTGTTTGTTCTAAACTCTTTCTTACATGATTATAAGCCTCTTTAGAACTTGGAGTTTTTGATTTTCATGGGTGGATTCTTGTAGATCTAAGTTTATGTCATTTTCAGTTTTCCTTAGTTTTAATCTATCAAACATACTTGTTTTCAAAATCTAGTTGTTCCATGTTGTAGAGAATTTTGATCTACCCCATTTTGACCTATTGGAGTCCAGATTTTGACTAAAATCGAAGGATTTACGAAGCTTGGAAATCATGAACTCTATGGCCATCTTTCTCGAATTCATGGAGAAGATGAGCAGTTTGGCCGAATGAGTTCTCGTCCGCATGCGTCCTGCGGACCGCCTTGGTCCTGCAGATCGCATGAGTCTGGCCGCATGAGTTCTCAGTCGCATGCGCCCTACGGACCGCCTTGGTCTTACGGACCGCATGAGTCTGGCCGCATGAGTTCTCGGCCGCATGTGCCCTGCGGACCGCCTTGGTCCTGCAGATCGTATGAGTCTGGCCGCATGAGTCCTTGGCTGCCTGCGTCCTGCGAACCGCATGAGTCTTTGGCCGTATGAGTTCCTGTCCCATTTTGTCCTGCGGACCGCATGAGTCTGGACACATGGTCTTTTGGCCCCTCTGATCATATGGACCGTCTTGGTCCTACAAACCGCATGGTCTCTTGGCCCCTCTGGTCATGCGGACCGTCTTGGTCCTGCAGACCGCATGATCCCTTGACCGCTGCAGTCCTGCGGACCGTATGTCTTGGCCGCATGCTTTCTTGACCCCCATGCCCTTGCCCCTTGCATGTTCTTTTATTATTATATTGTTTATGTTTTAAATGGTTTGCATCTTGTACTCGGCCTAACTTGTGACTACCCAATTTGATGATTGTGAATCTTGGGCATAACTTGTCTTAATTTAACCATGATCACGGCATGATCACATGAACACGACTTACTTAGCATGAAAGCTTTGTATAATGTTATTATCTGTGCCATGTGCGTGCTTTAAGCTCGAACACGATCTCAGCATGGCATGTACCCTCTTTGATAATTCCTTTAGTGGCCCGCCGTGGCGCACTCTTGGCCAAGTGAATTCTTGGCATACAAGTACCCCTTTACATGAACACGATATGACAACATGACTTTACATGATAAATAGTGACCCGTCGTGGTGCACTCTTGACAAGCAACTTGACATGAATAATCTTGATAGTGGCCTACCGCGACGCACTCTTGACAAGTAATCTTGATAAGTAAACCTGACATGTAATCTTGAATGCTGTTGCGACGGCTATCTTGACATGCTGAGTAATAACTCGTCTTGACACCGTGGGTGATTGTTCTTGAATGTGATTGTATAAGCTACCAGTCTCGTCTCGCATCATGTCTAGGACTTGCATCCCTGGTTACCACGGTCAGGGATTCATGCTGAATCTGACTAGGTTAATTACTAAATTGATCAAAGTAGCTCATATAGAGAGATGTTTCCAGTTACAGGCGATCCCGTTATCCCGGCCACACCTGATTGACTTGTAGCCTGCCGACGAGTATGGCACATCTCCAGCCCACTGTCATGTGGGATACTTCTTGAAACAAGTAATATGCATACTGTCATGTGTTGCACTCTAAGTTACCTGATAATTCTTGATAACTCTTACATGAACCTCGCCTGGATAACCTGGATAGCTGTAGGGCTTATGATTGTGGGAATATCTTGTTGCATCTTGTTAGTAACTAGGCTTGTGATAACCCTAGTTAGTTAAAGTAGCAAGCCGTACTCATTGCTTGGCCGTGAATGATGGATGGAGTCAGTCCAGTCCAGTCTAGTTTTATCTAGGCAGTGTAGGAATATTTATTTCAGTCTATTGTTATTTATGATTTACTTTTGTCGATAAATAATTAAGGGCTAAGTTCTGTTCAGGAGAAGGGTTACAACCCCGGTCCTTGTTTGGTTTACGGGTTGTAACTTGGGTTCCGGAATGGTTTCTTAGTCATCTTGTCATTTGTTGTATATTCAGTACTCGCACGTTCTACATGATCCCTATGTTTGTACAATAATTAACGACTAAGTTCTGTTCAGGAGAAGGGTTACAACCCCGGTCCTTGTTTGGTTTACGGGTTGTAACTCGACTTCCGGGATAGTTCCTAAGTCATCCTATAATTGCCATTCTATATAGTTCTCACATGCTCTCATGCTCTAGTTATCCCACATGCTCACATATTCAGTTATCTCACAAGCTATACATGATCCCTATGCCGAGTCACCATGCACTCATGATCCGGCTATTTTACAAGCTCACATGTTCAGTTTATTTTTACTCTCAAGCTTCCGTTTACTTAACATTTCTACATTTTATATTACGTCACATGTTAATTACCTTATGCTCCAAGATGCTTTACTTATTGTCTTTCTAGGTTCGGGATAAGTGCATTGGTAGTGCATGAGTCTCGATCTGCTTTTACTTAATTATATCTCTAACCACTGCTATGTTAGCTATTGTTGGTTTTTAGTTCATAGTTCGGCTTGCTTTGTGGTACTTGCTATTTAGGGTCTGACCCCAATGGTTTTGTTTGCCAGATCTGATAGAGGAGCCTAGAGGATCTTCTGTACCATCTACTCGACGGTGGCCATCTGGATCGTCAGAGTACCTGAGTGGGTTTCTTATTTTATTCTTCCACTTGATATGTACATTATTCTTTTGTGGCGTTTAGCCTCCGAGCACGTGTTTAGCTCGTGTTTTTGGATCTTGACATTTAGCCTACGGGCCAAAACATGATGTACATATTCTAGACTATAGCTAGAGCTTATCATGTGTGACTATTACTCTTGCTAGTTCTCCATTTTGAATTACTAGCTTCATGATCATCCATGTATATATGGTTTGGGACGCTTTACTATTGTATGTCTGATGATCATACTTCTTGTTCTTTGTATAATTGCATGTGATTGAGATACCTAGGATTGCTTGACCTAGGATCGGCTGTTGGCTTGTAGAAGTACCCCTATGTCTTGACAGCTTATACGTTATTTCAGAGTACTGGTGTACTTTGGAATTGCATAGCTGGCCTTATCCGTCTCCACTTGCCAGTATTCTGATTCTGGGGCGTGACAATTAGTAAATAATGATACTTGAGTAACATATAAATTGATATAAGGTGACTGCGAATTAATCTCAAGAATAAAATTTCATGCTTCTTCATCATCTATCAATAAACATGTAGAACCAAAAACAGATTTTAAAATAAATCGATAACTAATATAAAAACGTTCAGAAATAAAATTGCGTAAACTTTCTAAAATAATATGGCAATAAGTTATAAAAAATGGGTTTCACCTCATTTGTAAGATAATCCATTTATTCTACCTCCATGCGAGCATAATATTTTAATACTATGATCCATGAACAAGAAGAAAGACTTCGCGAATTTTTAGTTACAGGAGAGTCGCGTTTCAAGGAGAGGGAGCTTCTGTGCTAGGAGATGGAGCTTCTAAGCTTGAGAGAACAGTTTCTGTTGGTGTGGAGAGAGAGGTGATAAAATGGAGAAGAGTGTTGGCGTGGAAAGAGAGAGGTGAACGCAATAATAAATAAAATAGAAATATAGATGTTAAAATGTAGCCGTTGAAATGTGGCCGTTGGATATGCACGTGCCAACTAGGTTGGCGCTTAACAAATGTTCTCTGTTCTGACACACACTCACCCTCTTCTCGCTCCCTTTGATACCATCTCTTCTCTCTCCCCACACACACTCTGACTCCCTCTCTTCTCTCTCCCTACAGACACTTTGACACACATATTCCATACACACACACACTCACACAACACACTCTGACACTCACACACGCAGCCAGGGGGCGCCAAGTGAGTTGGCGCCCCACTCTCCCGCGCATCAA
>JANAVB010000398.1:8466093-8498593 GCA_029216955.1 Iris pallida | reverse complement strand
GCCAACTCCACCTCTCTCTACTTTCTTTTTCTCTTCTCTCATTAATATCACTTCCTCTCTCTCTCTCCCTTTTAAACTACTCACATACTTATTACTCTCTCTCTCTCTTCCTAAAACTAACAACATACCATCACCATCTCCATTTCAATTTTCTTCTCCTCCCATGCTCGACCTCCTCCTCCTTCTCCCTGGCGGAGCACCACCCCCACCATGACCAACACCACTCCACCAACGCCACCACCTTTCCTCTTCATTCTTCTCCTTCCTGGCCGGCCTCCTGGCCGAGCTCCAGCCAACCGCCGCCGCCACGGCACTCCCCCAGCTCCAGTGAGCTCCGACGACCCCCCTGGGTGCGCCGCCATCCTCCCCGACGCGACGCATAGTCGATTCGTGCGTTTGGCACGGGTTCCCGTCGGCGCGCGCTCGGAACGAAGTCAGAATTCGCGTCTCGGGGCAGCGACTTCGCGTCGATTTTTTGGACAATCCGACCGTTGGATCGGCGATCTCTTTGCTCCATCGCAATCTCGGTATATAACTCTTCACTCCCCTAAAATTTCACCCGTTACTTTCGTCGTTTGATACATCAAAATCGGCCACCAAGTTGACGTTTAAAATTGAACTATTTTTGGACAGTTTTGCGACGCCAACTTCGCGGGTTCGTATCTTCGTCGTCGCAGCTCCGTTTTGCGCGCCATTAGTTCCGGTGCACAGCTGGTATAACCCTCTTTCTGCCCCCCTTTAGATTCTTTTTCAGTTTGAGCTTGTTAGGTCGGTCGAATTCGACGCCAAAGTTGGCCGTTCGAATTCTTTAATTTGCACTAGTTAAATTCCATTTTTGAACCCGGGACTCCGGATTCAAATTCTGACACCACCAGTAGACTCGTGGCATCGTTCTGGCATGTTTTTATATAAAGTTTGCTTGATTTGGAGAACGTGGGCCCTGGCACGTATTTCGGTGCAAAGTGGGTCCCACTTTCTTGGTCAACGGATCATTTTGAGATCGGCTCATCGGAATCCAATTCTGGATATACTGTTGAGTTCATATCGTCATTCTGGACTCGTTGACATATAATTTGCTGAGTTTTGAGGACATTGGCTCCGATACGCTTTTTCGTGCAAATCGATTTCCAATGTCCGGGTCAACGGATCAATTTGAGATCGGGTCAACGGAATCCAATTCTGGATATACCGTTGGGTTCGTATCGTCATTTTGGATTTTTGGACATATAATTTGTTAGGTTTTGTGCACTTTTATTTTAGCACATTTTTCGGTGCAAAGTGTGTCCAACGGCGGACATCATTTTGGTCCGAAATTACCGTTTTGCCCCGGTGTCCAAATTGAACTTTTGGACAGGCTATCCTAGCCGATTTGACCATTCTGGACACGTTGGTGATGTTAGTTTCATCATCCGACAACATCTGTAGATTTCTTCCTTTTTTGTGTCATCCTATTATAATAATATTTTCTCCTTTGGGTTGTTTTAGAGACCCGTCGATTTCAGTAATTTCTAAATCACTAAAATTCATAAGTTGACCTTGTAGATGTTTATAGAGACTAGCTTTGATCCAGTTTGACCATGGTTGACTACTTTGACTGAACGTCGAAGTAGAGTCAACATTTGACCTAGGTTAGACTAGTTTTGACACTGGTTGACCACAATTGACTATTTGACCAAAAGTCAACTGAAGGTCAACCGTAGCCTCAAATTGATTGGAACTGGACCGAAGTTGACCAGTTGACCCAAAGTCAACTGTAAGTCAAGCATTGACTTAGATTGATCTAGTTTGACTTGCCTTGACCTAGTTTGACTTAGTATGACTTGATTTTACTTCCAAACCCTTCTATTGATACAGTATTTCCACCTATAGGTCCTCGAGGCACTGTTCTTGGACCAGTTGACATATTCTACTAGATCTCAGGCGAGTACATTCTCTGATAATATTTATGTTTTATGATATCGTTTATGTTTCTTGTATTTAGTGTAGATATGCTTGTTCTCGACACATTGGTCACACGGATTGGTATTCATGGATCCCGACATGAGATGTTATTCCTCGTTATCTTGGTATATCTTGTGCAAGCTCCCTTGTAGTTCTTGTGCAGTATATGGACACCGATTCTCGAGGAGACTTGCTCCCTTCTCGTAGAATCCCGTGTCGTAACGTGTCTTACTTGGATCCACTCTACCAGTCGGGGACGGGGAGTACTAGTGTAGATGTGTGGTCATTATCCACCTTGTTTATTCTTGTAGACCTTGAATGCTACCAATCCTACACTCCACGTAGGATTGGCTGATCATAACCTTGTGCAGACCCAATCCGGCCACATGTTGTAGCTAGTATTCACACACCTAGAGATATGATTCTTGATTCTTGTACATGCCATGATCAGTTTTACTTGCCTTATTCTAGCTCTAGATTTACAGCTTACCTTGCCATGATACTCACATGTACATTTCATGATTTCTTGTATATTATCTCTATTTACTGCTACATGTTCAATATCGTCTAATTAGAACTGTTATTTGAGATTTGTGCTCATTCCATCCTGACTGGATATGTTGATAAAATTTTAGGAGTAGTTGTGCCCTCAGTATTGGACTTCATGATGTTGCTAGCTGAGGTGGATCTCACTATTCTTCTATGTGAGTTGCCTAGTAGTTATCTTTAGTTAGTCTTGTTGTTCCTTCTTTATTTTTCCTGTCTTATGATCATTGTAGATTCTAGTTGTTCTAGTGATATTGTAATTATTTCTTGTCTTATCTTCCCTAGTTTTCGTGATGTGGCATGAGTACATTTCATAGTTATGGATCATAGAAGTTGTAGTTAGTATAGTATACTTGACAGCGTTCTACCGCCGATACCGCGGCGTAGGCTGGGCGTGGCCCACGTATTCGTACCCGTATATCCGGGTGCGGGTCGTGACACATTTTTAGTGGTGGCCCATGCAGGTCAGTCTTTGCAATTAATGCGAAGTAGTGGTAGTACTTGAGCTTATCTGTACTACTGCGAGCCTGCCCTAGGATTAAGGTTGAGTCATGAAATATTTTAGGATTTTGGTACTCAGTCACATATTAGGAACTCTTGGTAGATTCCAGGGATGACCCCTGGGAATCTTATTTCGAACTTTTTGAAACTTTTTCCCATTCATTCCTGTCCGTCCTGATTTCTGAAATATCTGTCCGTGCCAAACTTTATTCCTTCTTGGGATGAGTTTGTGGACCCCAGAGGGAAGGTATAAGTTGGACTTGTATATCATCTAAGTTGGGGAGAGAATATGATTTACCAACCTCGTACCATGGTCGAGGTTTGTTTTAGATTATATTCCACCATTTTCTATCTTGACCTAGGTAGTACCCTCGGGACTTTCCTGATATTTTCCTCTGAACCCTATCTCGGAAGTTATTTTCGTTGTTTATATTAACTTACCCTTGACTTGTTGTTGAATTTAAAATCTAAATATTCGTTGTTGACCTTTGATTTTGTTTTGGATAATTCTTTTAAGAATTGAGTTAAGATATCCTGATAAACATATTTTGGACGAGGACAATGAGAAAAGTAAGTGTCTACTTTATATATGGAGTTTAGAATTCATCGCAGTCATATTAGCTAGCGAGACAGGGACATGGAGCCTGATTTTGGATATACTATCATAGTTATAGAATTTAGATTCTCTTGCAGCCATACCGGTTGGCGTGGTAAGGAATCTAGATGACATGATTATAGGGTGTATACCTTGGTTATGGACTCTATCGTTTATTGTGGCTATGTTTACTGGCGTGGCATAAATTCTGGCAACATGATTTTGGATAGACGTGTATGGTTATCAGGTCATATCTTAAGTTGATTCACTTCTTTTACCAATTGAGCAAGACAATTCCTACCATTATTTCTTGTTTATCATTATTTTCTCTCCCATCGCATGATGATTTTCTCATCTTGCCATCATTTCCTTTGACTTGTTTAGCTATGTCTTGATCTCACCAATCACCTATCTCATATCTACATCTGACATCTACACTTGAAAACTCTGGAAATTTCGAAATGTTTATATCTCAACTGTTCTTGAAATTTGATACTATTAAAATTTTGATTTCCTTCTGTCCATGACCAATCAATTCTGGTTGTCTAGTTTATCGTGCCAAAGAGTCTTGATTGTTGATTAAACTTAGATGGTTTCGAATTCCATTGTGATATGATTTCCTTCTTAGATGCTCGTGTCCAGACTTCGTTGATTTTGTTCTCCATCTTGCCCAAATTCTGATTTACTCAAAACTTGAGCAATTTCAATCGTACTGAGACTAAATTATTTATTTTCATCATGATTGGACAATGCTATCATCACTCGTGCTTTAAACTTTCGATTCAATTCTGCAAATGACTAAATTCTATTCCAATCACGATTAGGCTTCATACTATCCTTGATTATGCCGGAGTCTCATTTTCTGAATCGTGTCCCAATGACTTAACCCATCTATAATCGTGCCTATATGATTCTGTTCATATTTTGATTCTATCGTGCGAAATTTTTTTATCATGCCTGAATAATTGTGAATTGAATATCTTAATCGTGCAAACTTGTCATTCTATGATCGTGCCTAAGTTTTTACCTAAAACTTTCTATCTTGTTTTACCCCTACTACAACCTTAATTTCGAGGACGAAATTTCTATAAGGTGGGTAGGATGTAAGCCCCCTGAATTTCCCGAATTATTTTTTTGAATTTTCTAATAAATTATTTTCAATAATTCATTTCTATATAATTAATTTTTGATCATTAATGCTCTTCACAGTGACTTGGAATTCTAGAGCAACAGGGATGCCAGTCTCTGGAAACTTCCTTCTTGAAGTTTGTAGTAGACGAGATTACCTTCATGTTGATATATGGTGTCCCACTCAAACTAGTTCCCTTGTGCTCCCATTCCATCCGTGATTTTAATTGGTTTAATTTATAAATTAATTAAATCTTGGCTTCGACTTTGTCCAAACTTGGCCCAACGTCCGACCCAGTTTGGCGTGGACCCTACCATGACTGCCCATACATCCCACAGATGTGTCAGCATTTTTCCTATTGGAAAATACGTTTATTTTCTATAAATATCTCTTTCTCTCTCCATTTCAAATATATATATATATATATATATATATATATATATATATATATATATATACATGTATATGATATATATGGATAACTCTCTCTCTTCCTCACCACACTCTCTCCTAACTTACCCACAGCCGAACACATCCCCCCCCCCTCTCTCTATATCTCTCTCTATAAATATCTCACTTTTCTTTCAATGATATATATATATATATACATAATATATATATATATATATATATATATATATATATATATATATATATTATTAATATCTCTCACCATCACCCATCACCATCAACACTCTTCCCCCCCCCCCCCCCCCCCCATGGCCTCAGCCGAACAAGCAAACCCCCCTACTACACGTACAGCCAACTCCACCTCTCTCTACTTTCTTTTTCTCTTCTCTCATTAATATCACTTCCTCTCTCTCTCCCTTTTAAACTACTCACATACTTATTACTCTCTCTCTCTCTCTCTCTCTCTCTCTCTCTCTCTCTCTTCCTAAAACTAACAGCACACCATCACCATCTCCATTTCAATTTTCTTCTCCTCCCATGCTCGACCTCCTCCTCCTCCTCCTCCCTGGCGAAGCACCACCCCCACCATGACCAACACCACTCCACCAACGCCACCACCTTTCCTCTTCCTTCTCCTCCTCCCTGGCCGGCCTCCTGGCCGAGGCCGGGCCGAGCTCCGGCCAACCGCCGTCGCCACGGCACTCCCCCAGCTCCGGCGAGCTCCGGCGACCCCCCTGGGTGCGCCGCCATCCTCCCCGACGCGACGCATAGTCGATTCGTGCGTTTGGCACGGGTTCCCGTCGGCGCGCGCTCGGAACGAAGTCAGAATTTGCGTCTCGGGGCAGCGACTTCGTGTCAATTTTTTGGACAATCCGACCGTTAGATCGGCGATCTCTTTGCTCCATTGCAATCTCGGTATATAGCTCTTCACTCCCCTAAAATTTTACCCGTTAATTTCGTCGTTTGATACATCAAAACCGGCCACCAAGTTGACGTTTAAAATTGAACTATTTTTGGACAGTTTTGCGACGCCAACTTCGCGGGTTCGTATCTTCGTCGTCGCAGCTCCGTTTTGCGCACAACCAGTTCCGGTGCACAGCTGGTATAACCCTCTTCCTGTCCCCTTTAGATTCTTTTTCAGTTTGAGCTTGTTAGGTCGGTCGAATTCGACGCCAAAGTTGGCCGTTCGAATTCTTTAATTTGCACTAGTTAAATTCTATTTTTGAACCCGGGACTCCGGATTCAAATTCTGACACCACCAGTAGACTCGTGGCGTCGTTCTGGCATGTTTTCATATAAAGTTTGCTTGATTTGGAGAACGTGGGCCCTGGCACGCATTTTGGTGCAAAGCGGGTCCCACTTTCTGGGTCAACGGGTCATTTTGAGATCGGCTCATCGGAATCCAATTCTGGATATACCGTTGAGTTCGTATCGTCATTCTGGACTCGTTGACATATAATTTGCTGAGTTTTGAGAACATTGGCTCCTACACGCTTTTTCGTGCAAATCGATTTCCAATGTCCGGGTCAACGGACCAATTTGAGATCGGGTCAACGGAATCCAATTCTGGATATACCGTTGGGTTCGTATCGTCATTTTGGATTTGTGGACATATAATTTGTTAAATTTTGTGTACTTTTATTTCGGCACGTTTTTCGGTGCAAAGTGTGTCCAACGGCGGACATCATTTTGGCCCGAAATTACCGTTTTGCCCCGGTGTCCAAATTGGACTTTTGGACAGGCTATCCTTGCTGATTTCACCATTCTGGACACGTTGGTGATGTTAGTTTCATCATCCGACAACATCTGTAGATTTTTTTTCTTTTTTGTGTCATCCTATTATAATAATATTTTCTCCTTTGGGTTGTTTTAGAGACCCGTCGATTTCAGTAATTTTTAAATCAGTGAAATTCATAAGTTGACCTTGTAGATGTTTATAGAGACTAGCTTTGGTCCAGTTTGACCATGGTTGACTACTTTGACTGAACGTCGAAGTAGAGTCAACATTTGACCTAGGTTAGACTAGTTTTGACCCTGGTTGACCACAGTTGACTATTTGACCAAAAGTCAACCGAAGGTCAACCGTAGCCTCAAATTGATTGGAACTGGACCGAAGTTGACCAGTTGACCCAAAGTCAACTGTAAGTCAAGCATTGACTTAGATTGATCTAGTTTGACTTGCCTTGACCTAGTTTGACTTAGTATGACTTGATTTTACTTCCAAACCCTTCTATTGATACAGTATTTCCACCTATAGGTCCTCGAGGTACTGTTCTTGGACCAGTTGACATATTCCACCAGATCTCAGGCGAGTACATTCTCTGATAATATTTATGTTTTATGATATCGTTTATGTTTCTTGTATTTAGTGTAGATATGCTTGTTCTCGACACATTGGTCACACGGATTGGTATTCATGGATCCCGACATGAGATGTTATTCCTCGTTATCTTGGTATATCTTGTGCAAGCTCCCTTGTAGTTCTTGTGCAGTATATGGACACCGATTCTCGAGGAGACTTGCTCCCTTCTCGTAGAATCCCGTGTCGTAACGTGTCTTGCTTGGATCCACTCTACCAGTCGGGGACGGGGAGTACTAGTGTAGATGTGTGGTCATTATCCACCTTGTTTATTCTTGTAGACCTTGAATGCTACCAATCCTACACTCCACGTAGGATTGGCTGATCATAACCTTGTGCAGACCCAATCCGGCCACATGTTGTAGCTAGTATTCACACACCTAGAGATATGATTCTTGATTCTTGTACATGCCATGATCAGTTTTACTTGCCTTGTTCTAGCTCTAGATTTACAGCTTACCTTGCCATGATACTCACATGTACATTTCATGATTTCTTGTATATTCTCTCTATTTACTGCTACATGTTCAATATCGTCTAATTAGAACTGTTATTTGAGATTTGTGCTCGTTCCATCCTGACTGGATATGTTGATAAAATTTTAGGAGTAGTTGTGCCCTCAGTATTGGACTTCATGATGTTGCTAGCTGAGGTGGATCTCACTATTCTTCTATGTGAGTTGCCTAGTAGTTATCTTTAGTTAGTCTTGTTGTTCCTTCTTTATTTTTTCTGTCTTATGATCATTGTAGATTCTAGTTGTTCTAGTGATATTGTAATTATTTCTTGTCTTATCTTCCCTAGTTTTCGTGATGTGACATGAGTACATTTCATAGTTATGGATCATAGAAGTTGTAGTTAGTATAGTATACTTGACAGCGTTCTACCGCTGATACCGCGGCGTAGGCTGGGCGTGGCCCATGTATTCGTACCCGTATATCCGGGTGCGGGTCGTGACAAAGCCAAATAAAATAAAATCATTAATATGTTAAAGTTATCTTTATACTGCAGTAATTCTATTAAATTGCATTAATAATTAACCTTCATGTGTTTAATATTTTAACCCGTAATAATTCTACTAAACTGCAGTAATTCTCTTTTACAAATTAACACTTCGATATACTTCCTAATAATTTAACCAATTGAATATGCTGAAGTTTAAAATCTGGATAGGAACTTCTTGTGTTAGTATTTGATGCCAGTTTACTCTTAACAAAGAGTCTAGGTAATTAATTAGCAAGCATTTTGAGCTGGGCCGAAACTCCCCTTGTGTCATGTCGGGAACGGGCCTCGGGTTGGGCCTATCTTATGAGTCATAGGGTTGGTAAAGGAAAGTCATTCCTTTCGTTTGGATGTCAACGAAATGTATGAGAAAAGAAAAATAATTTCCATAGAAAGAAAATAAGAGAAAAAAATTGTTTCTTTCATCCAGCTAAAGATTCACTTACTATAGAAAAATTATTTTTTCTTCTAATTTTCGTATCCTCTCCAAACACCGAAAAAAAAAAAAAATTATAATTTCTAAGGAAAGAAAAGAATTTTCTTCTTTCCTTTCCGCGAACCAAAGAGACCTAAAGGAGCCAAAAGACTCCGAAGGGGTTTCCTATCCATTTAATTTGCCCTCATTAAGAAGTATTGATCCCATCAAGAACGGGGCCTAGTAGCTTAGGGACATATAGTAGGGGGTGATAATGGTCTTAGTTGACAAAGGATCTTAGTGCTTGGCCAACTTGACCATCTCCACTACTCCTTTTCCTATTTACTACCACTTTTGGTTGTTCTCTACCACTAATCTTCTCTTATTCTATTCCACTGTTATCCATCTAACTTTTTGATTCTCTCCCCCCCTTCCTAGTTGTTGTTCGAGAAAAATTAAGCATGTAGTGAACATTCTCTCCCCCTTCCTAGTTGTTGTTCCGGAAAATTCAAGCTTGTAGTGAACAGGGCTGTCAACGGGTACGGGTCGGTTTGGGCTTGTAAACCCGGATCATATAAGTTTTTGGATTTGGGTTTGCGTCAAATTTACTAATGAATCAAACTTTAGATAGCGCATTTGAACTTTTCAATGAAACATTGATGATGAACTTTTTCTACACGCAAATTGGTTCTTGTTGTTCCGGGTCCTTATCAAGCTTCGGATTTGGACGAAACTATATTCAAACCCTAGCCTAGCCATCAATGATTTTGGGTGTACTACAATCCAAACCCTATTATTCTAAAACTAATATATATATGTACGTACCTTACACGTATTTTATAATATGTTAGAAGAGCAACAACATCCTTAATCTTTTTTTTTTCTCTATTTATAATTACATAACTATTCATATTAAATGTAATGAAAATTTTAATTAGTAAATATATATGAGAGAATTTTCGGAACAAAATCTTTCACGGCGAAACATATATAATCCGATCGGGTCAGTAGATGAGTCTCTTTTTTAACTGAGGTGTTTTAACTGAGGTGGACCTTGTGGATGAATGAGCTGCTTGGCCCAAGTCTGAAAAAAAAACACCCCCGCAAGAACTCATCCCTAGTCACAGAAACTTAATATGCTCATTTATTCAGTGCCTGCTTCTTGCACCAGCATTCGATTTAGACGACATCAATGTAAAAGTTGATTAAAAAAACGAGCAATCACAGAAATATAGCTATACTGGAGATTAGATAGGCTTCTGTGGTATCTCTTTTTTGTTTTTTCTTTGAGGGTGTCCACTTCTTAATGGTGCTTGGAGGCATGCCTCCACGGGGGCTCGAACCCGTGCCACTGCGCCGGGGTGCTCCACCGTTCCCTTCTGTGGTATCTCCTTTTGCTGGAACTCGTGAGTTACAATCTCAGTAAAGGTCTTCTGATTGACCAAGATAGAATGCATCTTTAGGTTGAATGTCCAATTAGCAAACATAAGTTTTTGCACGACATTTCACACAACAACAAAGATATCCAACACTTGATCAGCGGTTCACCATTTAACTGTCTGACCGCCACAGAGGACGTAAATAACTATATAACAAAGTTAAAATCATACTTTGCAGAATATTGTCCGATGCTGATCCGATACGATTTGCCATCAGATACTGACCGATACCTAATATTGACCGATAGCGACATTGGGAATATCTTTTCCGATCATTTCGGCAAACAAAATTGAAAGAAAAAACCCAATCAGCAAGGGTGTAAAATAAAACAAACTTCCATGGATCTTAATTAGTGACTAGCGGCCTGGCCTAATAGGACTTCATCAATTGCTCTGTTGATACAGCTTCCTTTATCCTGCAGGTTCATTCAAACAAAAAATAGCCTCAACATACACATTCTAATAAAAACTGGACACAGAATCCCTTAAATGAAACCTTACCTTTACCCCAATGGCTATAGCTGTCTTCAAGTTCACCAGTTCACCTAACCTTAGGGAGCCTCCTTTCTTATCCTTAACAAAGATCACTGGAACATTCCTTGAGGATGCCAAGATCGGTATATGCTTCGACAGTAACTGAGGGCTACAATCCGAAGCTAGAAGGACAGCCTGTAGCAGCAAGAAAAGTAAGAAACAATTTTCAACTACTTGGGCCATCGGAGATTCTTTATGAAGCCAAGTTTTGACAATAGAAACACTGTACAGTTTCCAACAAAGTCGATATACTTGGGAAACTAGCGGTCCAATGTCATGAAGTTGAGCACAAGAACCTATATACACTATGGACATGGGTACCCTGTAGGCCTGTACACATAACGGAATGTCAGCAGGGATAAACTATCTTGAAAAACACCGGTTTGGAATGTCCACCTCGTTTTGGAATGAACACGGCATCCATTTTGACTTGATGTGCTTCCTAGATTTTACAGATTAAACAAAATATATCTATATAAAACATGTTTCAATCAAACCAACCTACATTGTTCTGTAAAGAGGAAATTATAATGGAGCAAGACATGGTACATGTGGAACAAAGAAAATATATCAAAGAACCAATTAAACTAAGGGGGCGTTTGGTGGCATGCGGAATACTAAATAGCCGAGAATTCTATATTCCCAGGAATTTTATTTCAAGGCATCATATTCCTGGATATTCTTTATTACCACGTTTGGTACATAATATAATATCTCCGGGTATATATATAATTTATTACCGGGTATATATAATTTATTACCGGGTATATATAATACATGCATTTGGTACCATAATTAATTTCTAGGAATATATTATTCCTCAAAACTCACATAAAGAGATGTTTGAGTAAGAAAGAAATGTTACGTTTGATAGCAGTGACAATTCTCTTCGTCTCTATCAAAGAAAAAACAAGAATATTGCAGGTGAAGTTGTTAAAGTCTGATTATTAAAAAATTCAGGTAAATTAATTATAAAATATATCAAAATACAATAATGTAAAATTTATATCAAAATACAACAATGTAAAAATATTTACGGTTGTCAAATGAACAAGAAAAAAAAAGTGAAGTTTGATAGCAGTTTGATGTAAATAATCGTTTGTAAGACTTTGAAATAATACAATTTTGAAAATCCACATCAAGCCTATGTAATATCAATGAAAAGTAACCATATCACACATGGAGAGAAATAATGTTTCTATAAAACTATATAATCTGTTCGCAATCTGATTTCTAAACCAAAATATTGATCCGAAGAACAACCAACCAAAACAACATGAGATAATTCATACAATAACAACAAATAAGTAGCATAAAGATACACACATAGCTAACCAAGAGTAGTGAAGAAACTGATGTGTGGATCCCAAAATCAAAGAAACTACTCTTAATTATATTACTACTAAGTAAACCCTCGAGGTAGAGCTTCCTCAATCCATGAGGCAATGTGAAGAAGTAATTGGCCCTAGCTGCATCTCTGCTCAATATCTCCCCCGCCCTTAGCATGTCGCCATCGCTAAACTCCTCTACCTTGGATACTTCCTCAAAGACATTGAGTCTCCTTGAACCCCATTCCGCTTCTATCTTAAAACATTTGGCAATTTTAGCCACATTTGTAGATGAATCTTTGGCCAGTGCAAAATGTGCATAAAAATATTCCAACTTGAACCTCAAAGTCAACGTGGCATGGATAAAAATATGAAGATACAAAACGAGACATACACATAAACAGAGGGATACACCAGTGATTTTTTGTGATGTCCTAGTTTTTTTTTTTTTGCAGTGTCCGATACCTATCTGATAAAGACACAATACGATACAGCACAATCTTCTCCTTTATCTCAAAATAATTCGCATTCAAGACAATCCTGAACTTACAGAAGTGCTAAGTTAGATGCCGACTAAATCAATCTACAGCCCCATATGTGTTGTCTACTGCTGTGTTCTTTTGTGAGGTATTAGCATAACATTAACATGACGTCTTCACGGGGTTCGACATTTCTTTGCTTCAACAAGTGACGACTTTGTGGAGGATTACAAAACTCACATACCTGAAGCGGAACCAACGGGGCTCTGCGAAGAGGGCCGTTGGCGACCTCCTTGGTAGGAACATCTCTCTTCCCCTCACTCGGAGGCATTCTCTCAAGCACCCGGGTGACATCGTTGACCCCGATAGCAAATTGTTGCTACATATAGTAAAATTCACAATCAGAGTCACAACTGCGACCATGCTTGAAATAAACTCTCCAAAGATGGTACGGTACCTTGATCCATATTTTTTCCGGTAGCTGTCCGGTTTTCGACAGTTTCGCCAATTCTACACTCCTACGAAAAATATAAAGAAATATTTATATATGGTAAAGAAAGGAAATTTAATTAATGGGAATTGGTGCTTACTTTAGAAGATTCGCGAGAACGTTGTCGAGTCGTTCTCCTTCGTAGCACTCCGGAGAGGATCTACACGAGAAATTGGAGTCAGAATTCAAGTAATAACGAACCACTTGTGCTCTGAATTGATCGATAGGGATAGATTGTACTGTTGCTGCGGATCCCTGTCGCGTTGCTTATCGACAGAGTTCAGGCTTTTCCTCCTCTTCGGCATGCTCGATTCAGCAAAAGCCCTAGAAATTTTAAAGTTAGGAGCCGTTTGGTACGCGTAATACTAAATACCCAGGAATTCTATATTCCAAGGAATTTTATTCCAAGGCATCATATTCCCGGATATTCTTTATTACCACGTTTGGCACATAATATAATATTCCCGGGTATATATAATTTATTCCCGAGTATATATAATACATGCGTTTGGTACCATAAATAAATTCCTAGGAATATATTATTCCTCAAACTCACATGAAAAGATATTTAAATATAAAAAAATGTTATAACGGTGACAATCTTTTTCATATCTACCCAATAAAAAAATAAAAATATTGCAGGTAAAATTGTCAAAGTCTATTAAATAGCCATCTTCACAAAAATATTGCAGCAGCTATTGTTCCAAAGGCCAATAAATAGCTAATACGGATGGAAGCAAATTAAACCATCAGCAGCTATTTTCAAGGAACTAGCCATCTTCACAAAAAGAATGGAAAAATGAGACCAATCTGCAAAATTGGGTCCAGATATAAATCATCAGTTGCTCTATGTTATCAATGAAAAAAAAAATAAAAAAATCATTATCAACAAAAATAAAAATAAAAATAAAAATCACTAAACTGAAATAACTCTGAATAAAAAAAAAGATTGATGAGTGACTACAAAGAATCCTTCACACTAGACATAGGAAAAAAAAAACATTCCTTCAAGATCACAAGGATATCTGAATTAATACATTCCTTCCATGTAACAGAGATATCTGAATTAATGCATTCCTTCCATGTAACAGAGATATCTGAATTAAAAAAAAAACATTCCTTCAAGATGATATCTGAATTAATACATTCCTTCCATGTAACAGAGATAAAACATTCCTTCAAGATCACAAGGTTTCACCAAATATTCCATGTAACAGAGATAAAATCCGATAGTCCGATTTGAAACCGCCAATGCTGCCGATACCGTCGATCCCGATACTCATAGAAAGGGTTCGATATTGATATTGATATCGATATCGATACTGCAAACCTTGGTTTTTAGGGAGAACTGGGAAACAAGTGGGAAACCTGGGGGTTTATAAAGTAATTCAACACACAGCCAGTACCCGAAAGTCCCAGCAGATATAATAATCCATCTCAGAAGCTAATATTAAGCATGTCAGTTTTCCAAGTGAATATAACTGATCCATGTCAATAGCAATGCCAGAATTGGAGTGCTCTCCCATTAATTTTCACATTCGTGGTTTGCAGAAGGGATCATCAATCTCCAAAATAATTTTTTTCGAATTAATTCTCCAAAATAAATTCTCTGCACTTGTTCACTACATATAATTTTTTTTCGAATTAATTCTCCAAAATTATCCAAAATTTCCACAAATTATCCATAACAAACAAATCAAAAAATACCCAAAATTAATTCGAAAAAATATGACCAACAGCCATAATTACACAAATTATCCATAACAAACAAAGCTTGGAGTGCATGATTTGCTCCTAACAAATTATCCATATTTACACAAATCCTTCCAAAGATTATCCATATCAAAAAATACCCAAAATTAATTCTCCAAAATTTCTCTCCCGAATCCCTAAAAAAAATACCCAAATCTCAAATCAAAACCTAATCACCAAATCAAAACCTAAGCAACCAAAACAACATCATAAAAAATTAACAGAAATTTAACCCAAAAAACCAAAAAATTGAATATATAGAAATCCATACCTAGATGAGAGCGTGAGAGAGAGGGAGAGAGATCCGAGCGAGAGAGAGAGAGAGAGATCCGAGCGAGAGAGAGAGGGAGAGAGATCCGAGCGAGAGAGAGAGAGAGTGCGCTCTCTTTCTCCAGAGTTCCGAGAGAGAGAGAGAGAGAGAGAGAGGAAAGAGTGTCTCGAGAGAGGGAGAGAGAGGAAAGATCGGGTTTAAAAAAAAAAAAATCAGTGACAAACTGGTAAATAGATTAAGATTTTGGCTGATTTTATTTTCAGGTGAAAAAAAATATACCCATCTATTTGCTTGGGAATAGGTTTTCTACATTTTATGGATAAACAATTTACCCTGACATTTTTAATTTCTAGGCATAAATTTGAATAGGACAAACCAAACATGGAAATTGTTTTCCCATCCCAAATTTTTTCGGGTATAATTTTTTTTTTCGCGTACCAAACGGCTCCTTAGGGTTTTCGCCTAAATAAAACTCGAGAACTTATTTATTAGACACCAACCACTGGACCGACTCTTTTACCACGTCTTATACCTCCGCCGTCGAGACGCCCGCGTCGAGCCCGAGCAGGGATGAGCCCGTCCTTTTCTCCAGATCCGCCATGCCGTCGCCACCAGACCGCCACGCCGTCGCCGTCGCCGCTGCCTCGATCGACGAGGTCTCCACGGAGGAGGAGGAGGAGGAGAAAGGGTTGGTGGTTGGTTGGGGAGCCGAGTGGGGAGTGGCGGCGTGGGGAAGAGGAGAGGAGGTCGTGTGGAAGAAGAAAGGGTTGGTGGTGGGTTTGCTTTTTTTTTGTTTGAGAGAGAGGGGTCTCTGTATGCATAATTTAATACATTAATTAATATATTATGTTAATAATTACATTACTAATTAGTCATTTATAAATAATAATCATAATTATTATTAGATCTAAGTATATTATTATTATTATTATTATTATTTCTAATTAAAATTATTATTATTGTTGTTGTTATAATAATAATTATTTTAATTAAAATAATTATCATATATTTTTATTATTATAATATATTATTTCACTTTTTTCTATTCCAACTAAATATCTTTGTTTCCTACTGGGGAACAAGAAAGTGTATGAATTTTTTTCAATTTTTTCTTCCTTAAAGTCCAAATTCAAATCTAAATTCACTTTCTGTTTATCAAACAGTCCCTAAATCATGTTCTTGAGTCAGCAATGAATTCTTGAATCGCCTACATGGTTCGGTTCAATTGACATCCCTATTCTCTATTATTCTTATCCAAACTCATACAATACGGGATAAAATATTTGAACTTGGATAGACTGAAATAGAATATATATATATATATATATATATATATATATATATATATATATATATATATATATATATATATAAAGAAAGAAAGAAAATTCTTTTAAAATAAAATTATCAAATAAAGTTTCTTACTGGTTTTGCCTCTACCCATAGAGAATGTTTTGATGCAAAATAAAAAGTGAAAGTGAAACAAATATTAAAATAGTTAAATATTTTCAATACAAAATTTAAAAATAATTAAAAAATATATCCGGCAGCATAGGGCAGACAGAATACTAGTGTTTCCTCGAAGTTCTCACCTTAGTTGTCTTACGTTATCAAAGTTGCTCAAAATAACTTAGCGCCACCACTATGGTTTCAGTGTCCTAAATATTGGAATGTCCTACAATTTTTAACTTCCATAACATTATTAATACAAAATATTTATTTTTAATTAGGTTTAGATGAAACTATATTAACAAGATATTTAAAATGACAGAAAAATACTTTTAAAAAAATATCTTTTTTGAGTGGTTAAAAAACGCGTTATTTTTTAGTATATATATAGGAGCCATAATGTACGTCAGAAACAGCACACAATCTGAATCCACAACTGACGAAGACAACAAACAACATAAGAGAACCCGAAATTTCCAACCATGCGATGAGCAAAGAGAGGTGAACCAACTCAAACACATCCAAACAACAACATACGTGAACAAGAAGTAGAAGAAGCTAGGAAGGGAAAACGCTAACAACATTCATCGATCACACACACCGACTCCTCGACATAGACACGGACCTACCAAACCGGCTCCACGTCCGAAGCCGGCCCCGGAGCAGCATGGTGCGGCGGCGGCGGAGGCGCGGAGGAGCTGGCAGCGTCGCAGTACCCCTTGAGTATGTCCCCTTCCTGCGCGGTGAATCCGATGGCGGCCAGCATGGCGTCCGCGGCCCAGCACTTGTGCTCGATGACTCGGATGGCGTGGCAGCAGCTGGGGCCGAGGTAGGTCTCCCCGTTGAGGAAGAAGAGGATGACCTCCCCGCTGCAGGACCGCAGCTCCATCAGCGACTCCCAGCACTGCGCCGACGCGCCGCCCGCAGCCTGCAGCCGGGCGGAGAGGCCCGGGCCTGGACGGGCCTCCGCGGAGACGAGCGTAGCTAGGAGGAACGTGAAGAGGAGGACGTTGGAGACGAGAGACATTGTAATTGATGAGCGGGACTCAGGCTTTTTTGTTGGTGATACATGCTATGATCGGTTCAGCCATATATATATATCGTCATGGAATGTAACGTTTGTGGAATATGAAAGTCTATGGATTGTAACTGAAGAAAGGAAAATGGAAGAGGAACAATCTTCAGTTCAGTACTGGACATGCCAAGAATCGTAGCTAATTGCTGCTTTTGTTAATTATATGTTTGATGCCTCGGTAAGTTGATTTCTGGATTTATATTCGGTCACTAGTCATACCTACACATTGTTTTAAAAACTGGACCGATGATCGAACCGATTTTTTTGCTATAGGTCGGACCGGGGTTCAACCGGGTTCAATCGGATTTCAAATAGTCTTGATTTGATTTGATTCAAATAGGTAAGATATCCATATTTACTTCTTGGTTTAGTTTGGTTTGGTGATAACTATGTTGGTTTGGTTTAATTTTACAACTATAAGATCGAGCAAAACTAAACCAATAATCAAATGGTCATGATATATTTTTATAAACTTTTTCTTTTAAAAGAAAAACCAAAATTGATCGGTTCAATTGTGAACCGGTTCGGCCGGTTCACCGGTTGAACCCGATTTTGACAAAAAACCGACGGTTCTTTAAAAGACCTAGTTTTAGTCGAACCGCCGGTTGGACCCGGTTGGCATAAACCGGTCCCGTCCAGTTTTTACAACATTGTTTCTACAAACTACTTGAGATATTTGAAAATGTCTGCATCCTAATACCTATTATATCCGTGTATCCATATCCCTATTCGCGCTGGTGCAATGTAGGTCATTATCAAATAGAGAATTTCAGGAGTAGTTCTACTGAATGAAATTAAATGCTCAGTCATCACTGTTGTATGTGAACCACAATGCAATCGCCCATCAGCTGAAAACAAAAGTAAATTGATCCAGCAGCCTCCAGGTCACCACAGCAGTTGAGCTATTTTCTATTTACGTTTTTGTAAACATTGAAGCATCAGTAAGACAGCTTACAACAAGAATGGGCAAATGTATGCACCAAAGTAGAAGGCAAACAATAAGACGATCATAACAATAACAAAGTTGCAATCCCGAATTATTATAGCTCTCCCAGAAAAAGAAACATGTGGTTCTCAAACCAGCCTCGCCACCACAAGTACAACATCAGAAGAGAGAAAGCAACAACTTTGCGTAGGATTGTTATCGAACATTACAATAAGTCTAAGTACATACACTGTCCATAAATAGTCACCATAGATGTACAGATTTAGGCTGCAGATGGTTGAGTTTACAGCCAAGCATATCATTTACTAACTGGCAGTAATAGATTATGAAAAGTGTCATTTGGGCTTGTCATAGGCTGCAATATTCTGGGGTTCACACTCTGGACTAAAGAGACGGACCAGCAAGGCGGAAGTTGAGCTAACTGAAATCGCTCCACACGATATCCATCTGAGGCTTCTTGGTGTTGTTATCCTTGGACCTGCATCAGCACCAGAAGCATGATTAAGGGATTACAAAATTCACTAAGATAGATAATGTGAGAGCTAAACTTCTCAGGATCATCATCTAAGCCTTCTCCAACAAGTGGGCCAGATCATCTACGGACCGTTAGAAACCTCCACAATGAAATGACCCTTATTTTACAACACTGTCAAACCTATGTTTCAGTGCCAAATTCCTAGCCAACATAGCTATGAGCAAGAGAGGGTTTATCATAAAGCCTGGCCCGTTAGTGGGTAGGTGGACTAACCCTGTTAGCAGGGGCGGACACAAGAATTTAAGAGAGGGGGGTCAACCTCAAATGTAAAGAGAAGTCTCAAAAATATAATAAAAGTGTGTGCTAAAGAACTTATAGTACGAAATATACGAGCCAAGCTGATAATATATGAACTCTAAATAGGGACAGCCTTTTAACAAACAAATTGTGCAAAAGACCATAAACAAATTGGAGGATACAAGTAACAAATTAATATTAACTCACAACATTACGAGGAAACAAAAGAAAAACTCATGCAAAAATAATAACAAAAGAAATATCGACTTAAATAATTATAGAATTTCATAGCCATAAATCAGACTATTGTGCCATAAAGTCAATTCGTGTCAATTTCATGGCTACTAAGACACCATCAATTTTCATAATATTGGGTAATAGTAATATATGCTTGTCCATCTAATGCCATTCACCATTGTTTTGAAATAGTAGACTGCGTGTAGACTTATTTCTAAACTACTTTTGTGGGGTATGTGTGCTAAAGAGGAACTGCCGATTGCAGCTTTTATTTTTTTAATTTTCAGTGGGGTCAGTTGACCCCATTTGCCCCAATGTATGTCCGCCCTTGCCTGTTGGTCATGCAGTTGTAGCTCATGCAACCATGGCTCACCTGCAAGTTCCCCTCGACTGGGAAAGATTCTAGAAAAATAGGTAAGATCATACACTTTGCTTTTTAGGGAGTTGCACTTAAATTTTAGCCTAAGCCAAAGAGCGAAAAAGAATGACATCATCAAAGAGAAATAGTTGTGGTTAACATAACTAAGTGCATATAATCTTACTTTCACATTTTTTACTAGTTCGACAACTTTCAAGAGTGAGCCCTTTGAAGCAACTAATCCAAACAGAAGAGGAGCTTCCATTTCTTGAACTCAAGTTTTTAGTTGCAGATGCACTCTCCTTCCCAACAACCCATCCCACCTAGTTTTTGTTCAATTTGATTAATCTAGAAGTTTCCTTTTATCAAATACCCATTATGAGCATCACCAAAAGATCATCATTATTTATAGTCCGTCAATGGCATTTTTATGATGTGTAGGGCTCATGGGAGCTCATGACGCATGCCGTAGTTGTGAAAGTATGGGTATTGAATTGTTGATGCTTAGCAACTCTCATGTCCGTGCAACAACTCCCTCAAGCCATGTTCTGTGTCCGTCCCTGCTTGCATATACCCCCAAAAATGAGCAGACAGACACTGGATAGTCCCAGGAGTTCCTCCAAACACTTCAGTAGGAGTCACATTGTCGTGTCCTAAGCTACTGAAGTGGTTGGAAGGAACTCCTGGAGCCAACTAGTTTTACAAGTGTTGGGCTATTGGTGTTGGTTTTGTTTCTGTGAAGGGATAGCCTACTGCAACCATATATTTATACCCATCCAAATGCATGTTGGTTTTAGGACCAAGTACACTTGAAGGGGAGCTTTCGCTGTGGTCATGGCTGGACTTGAGTTGTGTAAAGCTCACATTCATTGAACCTGACCTTCTTTGCAGCCTCATGGTAAGGGAATAAAAACTTATGTTCCTTATCTCATTCTTTCCTTTTTGTTAAGTATTATTCTCACTGTACCTGAAGTTGAACAGTGTTTAGGTTCATCCAGTTATGTTATGCTATTAAGCCTGATTAATGAACCAAAGAGTGGAAAAATGACATTTCAAAGAGCAAAGCTTGTAGATTACAGTTAAGTGCGTTTATCCTAAGGTTTGATAATGTTTCACCAACTATCAAGAATAAGATCATTAAAGCATGAAATCCAAACAAGAAGAGCAACGTTGGGCAATTGGGATGGGGTTGAAGGGATGCATATCACGAATTTGGCAACGTAAGTACAAACTAAGACGAAGAGGATCTGTCATTCCTTGCACTCATGTTTATCGTTACCAACATAGGCTATCCTTCCAACGCCCACAACTACCCATTATTCAAAATTTTATTTTAGAATATTTATTTTATCAAATATCCATTATGACCAGCAAAATATCAGCTATAAGTGATGGTCCAAATTGTGAACCAGCTCTTTCTCTTTTCTTTTGATTTTCTAAGAATAAAATGCACAAGCTTTCAGCATTATTCTAGTAAGTTCCTCCATGGTTTCATATAAAGATAAGGACAAAAAGAAAAAAACTTTGTCATAATTTCTGTAACTGGAATTTCACTTGTTTCATGTTCCAATTCATTCTCGTATGTATATATATATATATATATATATATCCAATTTACACTGTTGAGATAAGAGGATCTAACACTGGTTATTCATGTAACCAATAGTGGAAGTCATGTCATGTTAAACATGCCAATAGTTCGTATTTTTCTCTTTGGGGATTTTTGGGCGAGCTACCCGGATTGTAAGGCCGTATTGCAATACGAATAATGAGGCCCGCTACCTGCACGTGAAAGATTGCGGTCTTACCAGAAAATAGTCCAAGATGGCTTGTGGTGCCAGTGACCTTCATATAGTTAGGCTATATGCTAATGTTATATGTTTGCAGACCTAGTTATTTGACGCAGGGACGGACACTTGACACGTTTATGTATTTTATGAAGGATAACTAATGTCTTATGCAGGGACACATATTACGACACATTTATATATTATGAATAATATCATTGTAAACAGGAAATGATGGTAAGTATTGGATAAGATCTATTGTGTTGAGTGACGCTTTTATGCTTATAGACACATACACATGGCCGGCTCCAGGGGGAGGCAGGCCAAGCAGCTGCCTAGGGCCTCCTCCCCCAAGAGGGCCCCATTTATTTTGATTTTATTTTTTATCATTTTATGATGAATCTAGTCGAGCATCCAGGGCCCATAAAAATGAGAGTCAAACTTTAAACAAACTTGGACAAAACTTATCCTTCACTCATTCTTTCAGAAAAGTGGATCCGTAGGACCCTAACAAGGAAGCCCATTATCCAAAGGGCAATAGCAAAACCTAGAAAAATTAAACGCCTCCTCATCTCCGCTTTCTTTCTCTCTCTCCAACGGACATCTTCGCGGACGGAAGCAATTGGGCGTGTCCGGCACAACCGCACAAGAACATAATCTGAATATTGGAGATTGGTATTTGGGTTGTTGTACTGACTGCTAAGGGTGCTCATAGGTAAAATTTGTTTTTTCCCTTCTAATATGTGATTGTGTTTCCATTTGATTTGAGTATAGTTAGTAGAATAGTTTCTGCATTTGAGAATTAGTCTTTGTTTTGGAAAAAAAAAATATTCAATAAACAACTTTTTCTCCAACATGTTCATGGTTTTTTTTTCCTTTTTTTTTGCACTTAACTTTTTTTTCAATTGTTATTTGGTGTTTTTGGACTAATCTATTTTTAATCCATCTATACTGAAATGAGAGTTGAAAAATCATGTCAGAATCCTTGTGCTTGCTCTTAATTTTTGTTCAGCCAGAAACTTTGTTATAAATTTGTACTCATGTTTGGATGTTCCCTAATTCCCTTTGTTGTTCACATAAGAATCCTGGTTCTTGCTCTTAATTTTTGTTCATCCAGAAACTTTGTTATAATTTTTTTTTATTTGGTGTTTTTGGACTAATCTTTTTAATCCATGTATACAAAATGAGAGTTGAAAAAAATCATGTCAGAATCGTTGTTCTTGCTATTAATTTTTGTTCATTCAGAAACTTCATAAATTTGCTCTTAATTATATAGAGGGATGAGGGTCTCATTTATGGGACTAGTCTAGGGCCTCTAAAATACTGGAGCCGGCCCTGCACATACATGTGTATGAATTGTTAATTGATCATAAGACAAGATTAGAAAAACCACATAATATGTGTTTGTACTCACATAATCAACGTGTTAGTTTTAGGTGAGTTGGGTTAAGGTCATGCATTTCCCAATGTGTTGACATCCTAACTCTATATGTGGGGGAAGCTGCTTGGACGTACTGAGATGTTGGAGCTCGGTTGATCCTTGAAGTTGTTCGACTGGAGATGTTATATTTTATTTATAGAGGACATAACGTATGGAACATCGTTGATTGTATCAGTTTCATGAGTTCTAAGCCTTGTGGCATCGTTTATTGTATTAAGATTGGTGTTTCTAATTAGTTGTTCTTTTAGCCTATAACCGTTGTATCTACTGAAATTTATCAATAAAAAGAATCATTTTCATATATCATGTGTTTATGAACTTTTCTGTTTATTTTCGCTGCAACGACCGGTCTTTGAGATGGTTTATCGATTGTGTTTGGCGCTTACCGTGTACAAGTACAATTTAGACTTGTATAGCATGATCATCATGCCTATTGGCGATTTTTGGTCCTATAGGATTGGGACGTGACAGTGTCAGATATGTGTCAATAATAGATACGATGACACATATACAATCCTATGGGTGAGTATAGGTACAAAATAGCATGAGATGCTCCAAATTTTGTAGCGGACATGCCTTTTAGTACAACATATACGCCCTAGGCGTGCCTAGGCACCAGGCGGACCTCATTCGTCCCAATTTTGTTATAGGCGGTAGGGTAGGCAGCCGGAGTAGGTTTGGCGGTGTGGGCAAAGATGAGCCGGCATAAACGGAAGCCTATATTGGACTGTTGTCAGATTAAAGAAAAAACTGAAAGGAGACGAAATGTTACAGTCTCTGAAGCCCATCACTACCACCTATCTTGGATCTCTCTCCATTCCAAATAAAAAAACGTCACTCTCTCTGATCTTCTGAGGGAGAGGAAACATCACTACTACCCATAAAATATGCATATTATGCAACAACAAAAAATCATGGGTGAAATGGTAAAAAATATTCCGGGCACCTAGGCAACCTAGGCGTCAGGCGAACCATTTCCGCTGCATACCTGCCTACCGCTGTTTAGAACCTTGGTTTAATGTTAGATTTAATGGGATGACGATGTGCGAGTATTTAGTTGGCTCTTCAATTTTAGTGGATATATGGTTACATAGTAAAGGATAATATATTTGTACACTTCATCCAGAAAAAGATAATATACATTTGTTTTCCAATTGGCAGTTAGAAGTTGTTTACCGCTTGGAGTTCTATATTAGATTTTTAAATAAATTTGGAATAACTAAGGGATCCTTTTTCCACCCCAATGACCAAACCCTTCTTTGTCAGGCCTAAAGCTTACTTTTTGTGACTTGATGTCAATATAACTGCTAAATATTTCTCAAATTTAAAGACAGTTCTTTTTGCCCAGAGAAAGGTGTCGATCCCTTACTCTCACATGTAAAAACAACCATACAAGAACCGTCATGTAAGCACTTTTTCTTTCAAGATGTACCTAGTCTATGATGCGCTGATTGCATCATCATGTGTTTAGTTATCTTCATACCTTAAAAATTGCACTCACTCTCCAACTACCAAAGTGGTAAGATCACATATCAACTGCTTGAAATCGTCTGATGGCTAAGTTGGAGAAGACACTAATTCTTGGAAATGAACTGCCCCTGATTTTGCCAAGAGATATAAAGACACGACGGTTTTAAAGTTATATTTGAGGATCATTGCAATTAGATGTTAACTTCTTTCTTTTTTAGCTCTGCTGCATCTGAACTTATCAGACAATTCTGTCTGCTCTTTGCTTTAGACAAACTTTGTGCTCTGATTGATAGCCATCAAAATACTTCCCATGACAACACCAGACATCAAATCATTTCCTATTACTATTGTCCAAAAAATGTGGTGTCATCATCTATCAAGAGATTCAAAACTTAAGACAATACAAGGATAACTCAGCAATGAAGACTTGAGGCCCTAGAATTAAGGACATAGGTTTTCGTTCACTAATTAGATTGCAAAAAATGAATCAAGCCAAAACATTCAAGCTTATGTGATAGTGAAGTGAATGTGCTTTATGACGACATAGGTCACAGGGAAGTGGATGTGCTTTAATTCAAAAATGAATTGGCCTAGGCTAGGTCACATTTAAGTCAAGGTGGGTTGAGGCGCTTAAGACAGCCTTAGACGGCTGCCTCCCATGCCAACGCGGTGACTTAGGACCTTGCCATCTAAATCCTACTTCCCTAGGCGACAGGCTTATAAAACACCAATGTGGTTCACTTAAAGTAGAAAAGATGGATATTCTGCGAAGAAGTTGATGAACAACATGATTTGACCACGGCTTCAAAAATATATACGAAGACATTACATAAATAATAATAATAATAATAATAATAATAATAATGGTTTAGCAAATGTCCCATTCAAAATATAGAAACTAGCATATGATGACATTCTTTTTAAAATTAGCAAATGCCTTCGTTTCTTTGTATGGAACAAATAAAATTTTAAGATATACCCCCACTATTTAATCAAAATTTTGGGTTACAAAGGAATGGGGGTATTTGCTAGTTTTTAAAATAGTGGGGGTACATGCTAGTTTCTATATTTTGAATGATGACATTTGCTAAAATATCCCTAATAATAATAAAACTTGAAGCCAACAAAAAGTGAAAGTTAAAGGCTTTCTCTAAATAATAAACTTTGTTTATTTGAATATTTGCGTATTCACAGGTTTGAAATATAGCAGGCCCTTATACTACAACCTATTGCATATTAATAGAATTTTTCTTCTAACGTATGCTTGTCCTTCACAATATTTTAAAAAAAAACACCATTTTTCATTTGTAAATATATCATAGTTAAGACTCAGAGAACTAGAGGATCCCTGATCTCTATTGGGGGATTCAATCGTGCAGCTGAATCACAACATTGGAAGTTTTTAAGGAAGAAACAAGTCCTGCAAGGCCTAAATGTGCTCTGGTTTGTTGAGAAGACAATAGGTGACAACAATCAGCCATGCCGAACTCCTTGATATAATAGGCTTCTTGGTTTGTTAGACCAGGCATTCAATTTTCCCAGCCTACATAAGATTTCTTTTTTTCTTTTTTTCCCATACAGACTCGGATTATGCCACGTTCATCAGGCCTCTGATGTTGTGGGATCGTGGGTGGTGGGGCGGCCACGTTCATCAGGCCTCTTTTTTTCTTTTTTTCCCATACAGACTCAGATTATGCCACGTTCATCAGGCCTCTGATGTTGTGTGATCGTGGGTGGTGGGGCGGCCGCACGTCCTCACGGCATTTTATTATTGTCATTGCACCTCTGTCAACACTGGCACCCTCTCGGTTAAGAAAGAATACTCTTTTCCGCAGCGATTTACCCCCACAATAAAAATTTGCGCACCGTTCAGATTCAGCCGCTCGAATGGATAAACATCATGTGTAAATCTCTGTTTCGTGTACATTTCAAATGCACAGGAGCAACCTTTTGAGATTTTTAATCTTTTCTTGCTCCTGTCATGTCGAACGCGTATCCGACACAACAAGCACACTCCGAAATACACTAGGTACGTGCCGAACCTGCTGCGTATCTGAGTTGCATCGTGTCGTGTCGCGTTCGTGCCCGTGCACCGTAGGCCAAGAACCTCCAGGTGAGTATACAATACAACAATGACAACCATGAGATCCAAACTCAAGCTGAAGCCTACTTAAATTCCCGGCGTACCGGAAAGCCAGTCCCGCAAGAACCCATCAAAGAAATCTCTAATAAAAATAAATTTCAGGGTCATATATACAAAGGGAGAAGAGGAGGAGGAGGAGGAGCTGGTGGTAGTACCGTACCATGGTGGAGCCGGCAGAGGATCCAGAAGGCGAGGCCGCCGCCGACAGTGAAGATGCCGGCGGTGTGCCTCATCAGCCTCGAGCACGGCTTGCAGTCGGACCTCATCAATTCCCCTTCCGAGAACCCAAAATCCTTCCTCAAGGCCATTGCTCTCACTCTATTCGACCTTTCGCCCCAAAGAAAATGTAGAGAGTTTTTAAAATTGGAATGGGAAGTACAATAACAGCTCTGCATATCTATACTATATATTCTGGCTTCTACGGTATAATGTGACTTGAAAACGGATCAAAAATAATCAATAATAAAAAAATTAAAAAACTAAATAACTATCTAAATATTTTACTAATTATTATAATATTAATTAAATATTTAACTAACTAATATATTTTTTTATAATTAAATAATTTTAACTCAATTGGTCAAGATGTGAAGTATTTTTTTATTGCTTGAATACAATTCCTAAAAATGATAATTTTTTGTATTTAATTTTTTGTTACCTTATTTTGTATGTGCAGTGCACGTGCACAATAAACTATACATCCCCGCTAACATAATTACTAACCAGTAACACATGCATGTATGATGGTATTAAAATTACAATTATACCTTTAATTATTATTTCGAAAAAAAAACCTTTAATTATATTTTCAGACGAATTAAATTATGTAAGTTAATATAAGGACATTTTAGAAATTTTAAAAAAATTCATAGTGAAATCTCTCAATTCTTTCTATTATATATTTGTATAGATATAAGGATATATATTTTCTATAATCTATTAGAAAATACAATAACTCCTAATTATTTATATTTTTAGAATAAAATAGAAAAGTAAGAAAGATAGATAGACTATTTGTAGCCGGATAATTGATACGTGAGTTCTCTAATTAATGTGGGGAGAAAATATTAGAATTTGTGTGTATCTTACTTAATTACGTCCCAATGTATGTGTGAAACCGCATTTCTTTGGTAAATTATTATTATTATTATTATTATTATTATTATTATTATTATTATTATTATTATTATTATTATTATTATTATTATTATTATTAATTGGCTTGGAAATTAATTTTAAAATTAATTCATGGCTTTTGTTTGCGAACTCAGATCCGAGTCCGAACCCAGACACGAGCCTGAACCCAAATCCAATTCTTTTCCTAAATTCTGATTTGGTTAATTAAATATTAAAAAAAAGAGGCTTAATTGCTAATTGCTACCCTCAACTATCACACTTTTTCAAGTTGATACCCTAAACTTTTTTTCGTAACAGATTGATACCTCAACTATTTTTTTTTTCAACTTAATACCTAACATTTTAAAAAACCCCAAAATACCCTTATCCCTTCCCTCCCTCCACCCCCTCCCCCACTCCGGCCACCCCCCCTGCTAGCTCCGGCCAACGCCGACCCTCTCCGCCGCCTGTTCCCGCGCCCCTCCAGCGCACGCGGCCACCCGCGCCCCTGGTCCAGCGACCACGCCCCTCCGCGGATCCCCCGACCGCCCTCCGGCCAGCGCCGCGCCGACCCAGCGTGCCCCCTCGCGCACACGGCCGACCGGCCTCCCGCCGACCGGGCCACCTAAAGCGAGCAAGGGGGGTTGGGGCGGGGGGAGCTGCGGCCGTAGCTAGCAGAGGGGGGGGGGGGGGGGGGGGCGAAGCGAGCACGGGGGAGGGGGGTTAGGGGTAGGGGCATTTTTGTCCAAAATAATGTCTGGGTATCAAGTTGTTACAAAAAAAAGTTTAGGGTATCAACTTGAAAAAGTGTGATAGTTGAGGGTAGCAATTAGCAATTAAGCCAAAAAAAAAATTTACTCTTGGAGCTGGTCCACGAAGGACCAGCACTCCTCTCATTTTTTTTCCCACACACGTACACTTATTCCCTATTCTTTCTCCCCTCAACTTCTCCTCTCCACACAACCACCACCCCACCCTTTACTTAAAACCCCTTCTCCTCAACTTCTCACAGAAGGAGCAACTCACCCCACTCTCTTCTTCCTCCAAAACCCCCACTCCCTCACAACCCCTCTCTCTCCCACCTGCGAGCCACACCCCTGTGCTCCGGCTGCCGACCCCGCCAAGCCCTCTGGCCGAGCGCAGCCCCGACCCGCGGACCCGCGCGGCGCCCTCCCCGGCGCAGCTCCCGCCGACGGCCGCCTCCAGCGCGCCGAAGCCCGCGCCCGACTCCACCCTTCGCGCCAGCTCCGGCGCGCCCAACCGCGCCGCGTCCCGCCAGCGCCTTTCCGTGTCTCCCCGACGTTCCCCGCCGGCCAGGCATCCCGGCGCGTGCCCTAGCCCGCGCGCCCCTCTGGTTAGTCCGACTCCCCTGGCCCGCGACCCCCGCGCCCCGATCCGCTGTTTCAGTGGTTCCGTGACAGCGTTGCCGCTGTCCGTTGCTGTCCCGACCCCGATCCGCGTTCTGGGACTTTCCGTTCCCGGCCAGGAGCGAAGTTCCAACTCCGGACGCTGTCCCGGGTTTGCATTGCTGTTCCGGATCCTCCCGACCTGCTGTTCGGACCTTTTCTTTCTATTATTTTTCATCTGAGAGCTCTAGCCGAGCAACCTGAGGTATAACTCCTGTCCCGTCTCTTTTTCATACAGTTTGTGATGAGAAATGGTCCCCGATTCTCCTTGGGAATTCGGTTTTAGCGACGTCGTACTTTTCCGGAACCTTCGGAAAGGTTCTGTTGATTATTTGGATTTCCGGAATGTTTCGGAAATTGGTTTTTGGTATATTTTGAGCTTTCCGGATTTTTTCCGGTAGCGTTCTGTGACGTTTTTGGGTTGGAATCGGACTTCCGAAATTATTTTGGGTCGTTCCGAATTTATCTGTGGATTGGTTGTGGATTATTATATATATACATATTTGGGATTCCCTGGTTTGGGATTTGCAGGAAAATTATCGGCGCAATTCCCAGTTTTTGGGTTGACCAAAAACAAAGGAGATGTAGCCGGATTTTTTTCGTAAATTCTAGAATATTTTAAAAATAAATTTAAAATAAATTTTGGAATTTTATTTAATATTTATTTTGGACGACGACCGTATCGGTCAATGGGCCCCGGCTAAGTGCAAACGAAACCGGCTTCGCCCGGACGTTGAGACATTAGCCTAGTTGAAGATTGGACCATATCTGAGACTCGATAAATAATTATTTTATCTTAATTTTTTATCATTTAATTTACTTAAAGTTTAGGATTAACGGCAGTTTTTGTCTTATTTCAATTTATGTAAATAAATTGTAATGGGCATAAGCCCAGCTGGTTGTTGGTCTGTAATTATATTTGGTAGCGTAGATTTTAGTTATTTCTGATTTTGCGAGTTTTTTGTAGCGTTCGAATAAATTGAATAATAAGTATTTTCGTATAAAAATTAATAAAGATTTTCTCACCTAAAATCCATCAGTTTTAACAATTAATTAAAGATCATGTATTTCTCACTAAATAAGAAATTAGTTTTATATTTATAAATTATGAAAATACAAAGTTTTAATAAATTAATCTGGTATCGACGAGTTTTCCAAATTCAAAATATAAAATGATCTTTTCCCTCGTATTAAATTCAACGCACAAATAATCGTATTTTCGTGTTTTGTTAAATAAAGAATTAAAATTGGATTAGGACCCAAATAGAGATTTCAACTAGCGTAGCTAGATTGGTAAACCTGGAATCTGAGTCAATTTCTCGAATGTAGGAATTCGAGGACGATTCTGAATTCCTGTCTCGAAGTCTTCAACCTCTCCAGTCAAATTCATTTTTGAGGCAAGTATAGTTTGTGTTAGTTTTACAGTTATTTTAATAATCGCTTTACTGCAAGTTTAAACCACGATGCAAACACGAAACTCTCTCGGAGAGTACTGATTGTGACTACTGTACTGATTGGGGACTGGGGGAGTAGAGTAATGTTTATGACCAAAGCCAACTGTAACTTAGAACTGTATTAGCTTACCCCTCATACACACGGGGATAAGCCAAATCGTATCAATAGGATACAACTGTACATCCCAAGCCGGTCATATTCATTGCCTATTCAAATCACACTGTTTTACTGCTGGAAAACTGTTCAATTTCTAAACTGTTTAAAAGTGCATGATTCTATTATTCATTTTAACTGTTTTAAATTAGCATGAATTGTACTTTGCTCCCTCCTGACTGGAGATACATTTTTAGGGGACATTGAGGATGCTGAGCTGTTAATCAGCAGCTACTACGACCCTGTGTTATACCCGGTAGTGCTGCCAAAGTCCCCATTGGAGGACGTTGGGACTGAGGCCGATGAACCGGCTGATAGATAGTTTTTCTTATTCAGCATTGTTGTTTATTTCAAATTCTGTTTATTTATTTCAGAACATCTTTCAGTTGTATTTAATTCCAAGTTTAATAAAGTTTCATTTTCCGATGTTGAGTTGTGACAAATATAGTTGTTGTTGTATGGTTACCTGCTATTGGAACAGCTTACTGCCGTCGTCTCAACAACGGTGCAGGCTGTGCATGATCCGGTTCGACCCAATTATTTGGGATCGGGTCGTGACAGTATGGACATCTTTGTGGTTGATAATAAATCTTGATTTGCAACGCTCTCCCTTGGATATTTACTTGAATTATCGCATCAATAAATTTTTTTATTTTTTTTAAAGATTTGGTAAGATACGTGCAGCCACTATTTGTGGCTATACACAAGAAATTTCTTGGAATATATATTCCAATATTTTGGTAAATATATAAATATTTTCAAAAATATATAGTTGATATATATAAAAAAATCTTGCATTGTCTAAAGTGAGAACAAAATGCATTATTTGACACCCATGGGTTTTTAGACTTGTGATCAGTCCGACTTCTCTTTAGATTACTTGATCGGTCCTTCTTTTCATTTTAGGCAAAATCCGACACACAATTTTTTTTTTATTCCCAAGAAAATTAGGGTGGAAAATCTATTCCATGTTTGATTGAGATTATAAAAAATTATTTTTAAATTATAAAATTTGGATAAATAATTTGTCCACAAAATATGAGAATCCTAACTCTTAAGAATATGTGGGCATTTCTTTCGAGTAAATTTTGTTGTTGTTGTTGGTGGTGGTGGTGGTGGTGGTTGTTTTTCTTGTTTGTTTCAATTTTTTTTTCAAATTTTTTATTTTTTTAGAATTACTTTTATGTTTTTGGTATTTCTTCATTTTCTTAATCTATTTCATATTTTATTTTATTTCGTTTTTTATGTTTTTTTTTAAAAATTCTTTAATTTATTTTACGAATGATTTTTGTATTTTGGGGTTATTTTTTCATTTTTTTAAATATTTTTTTTTGGCTTTTTCTTTCAATTTGTTTATCCTATTTTTATATTTTCCAATTTATTTTATCATTTTACTTTTTTCGATAATATTTATATATTCAGTGCACGCCCGACTCCCCGGCCGACTCCCTGTACAGGTAGCCGCACGACCGGCACTAGTGCACGCCCGTGTTCAGCACCGCG
>JANAVB010000398.1:8418593-8463593 GCA_029216955.1 Iris pallida | reverse complement strand
AATGTAAATATATATAGATATGTGTGTGTGTTTGTGTATATATATATATAGTTAGATGAGATTAGAAAGATTAGAAGTAACAGCTGGGGCAGCAAGCAGCTGCAGCAGTAACAGCAAAGCAGTAGCAGCAGTAGGGAGTAATTCCCCCCCTCCCCCCCATTTTAGCCCCCATTTGCCCAATTTACCCCATCGTATATATATATATATATATATATATATATATATATATATATATATAGTTAGATGAGATTAGAAAGATTAGAAGAAGAAGTTAGAAAAGATTTAAGAAGAAGAATTAGAATAGGAAGAGAATGAGAGGAATTGGGGAAGATAATGAGATTAGGAATTAGAAGAAGATTAGAAAAGGAAGAGAGAAAGAAAGAATAGGAAGAAGGAAAAGAATAAGAAGAATTTGAATAAGGAGACTAGAAGAAGAGTTAGAAGGAGAAGAATTAGAAGGGTAAAACTTAGAAGAGGAATGAGAAGTAGAAGTATAGGAATACAATATAGGAGAAATCGAGTTAGAGAGTGAATTTGAGCTCCGAGTATCGGAATGCGACGAAACTTGACGTAGGCCTAGAATACGTGAATTAGATTTTGCGGGTAGGCTCCCGAGTTGAAATCGGGATCGTAGGGCGCTGGTATCGCGTCGTACCATTGCGTATCTTGAAATATTCAAGATATCGACAATGGGCCGTATCATGGACTAGACGTCCACTTTACCTAGGTATCTTGGTAGGTAACGTATGTATAGGTTAGTATCTTACTACCCTAGGGAGCACGGGTCAAAATACCAAGCGTAGGTAGGCTAACTTGATAATTGCCTAAGTTAGAATTTTACCCTTTTTAAGGGTAAAATAGGATATTGGCCTACGGCCAAGATTTGAGTTTCCAAGTCCAAGATGGACTTGGATATGGGTTGTAAGAGTTGTTAATGATTAGAAATAGCCGCCTAGACCTAGTCTTGGCCCCGGTTGACCCCGATTGACTTTTTAGACCAAAAGTCAACTATGGGTCAACACTTTACCCAATTTAGTCCCAAATTCTATTAAACTTGGACAGTTGACCAAAAGTCAACTATTAGTCACCAGTGACCTAGGGTTGACCTAGAGTTGACCAGAGTTGACCCGTTGACCAAAAGTCAACGGTAAGTCAATTTTCGACCTAGTTTGATTCGGATTGATTTCCAATATTCTTCTATGACCAAGATTGACCCAACTAGACATGTCTTGACCTAGAATGACTTAATAGAATTTAATTTGATTTAACTTTACTTCCTAAACATAGTATTGATACGTCTTGTTCTCTATAGGTCCTCGAGACACTGCAGTGGATCCGGTTGACATATTTTATCATCTTACAGGCGAGTACATTCTCTGATAACTTATTTCCAATTTATGATAACTGTTATGATTCATGTACTTAGTGTTGATATGCTTATTCCTGACACATGGTTCTCACGAATTGGTATTCCTGGATCCCGACAAGAGATGTTTCTCCTTTTTAGGTTGGGATGTATTGTGAAAGCTCCCTTGTAGCTCTTGCTCAATATATGGTCACTGATTCTAGAGAAGGTTCGCGACCTTCTCATTAGAATCTCGTGCAGTGACGTGTCCTGTTTGGATCCATTCTACCAGTTGGGGTAGAGGGAGTAGTAGCGTATTCCTGTGATCAGATCCATCCCGCATTTCCGAACAGTGTGAGTCATATACCACACATATGACTTGCCAGGCCAGTTCTTGACAGGTATCCAAGCCGATCACAAGTTGAAACTACTACTCACACACATTGGACATATGACTTACCTTGACTTGTGTACATACCATGATTCCGTTCTACTTTCTTGTTGTAGCTCTAGCTCTACAGCTTATCATGCCATGATACATAATTCATTGTATATGCTCTATTTACAGTCTTATAGCTTTTATTCTATCTTGAGATCTGTTATGAGATATATGTACTCGTTCCATCCTGACTGGATATGTTGACAAAATATTACAGATGCAGATGAAGGAGATTGCAGTACCTACTACGGTCCGGATGACGTAGTGGGCTTAGACTTGGTCCCGCGGGGCTTAGCTCACCTGACGAGACTTTACCTATTGTTTAGTTAGAGTAGGTCCTTTGTACTGGACCATGTCTCCAGTTACTTTTGAGACTGTATTTACATTTGGATTGTATCAGAGACTGGACTTGTATATTATTTGTGTTTGGACTTGACAAGTTATATTTTATCGTCTTATTGTCTTTATCTTTCAGTCTTTACTTTATCATCTTAGAGTTGTGATTGAGCACTCGTATATATATTCACTGTTTGTCCTCCGTTCGGAGTTGACCATATTCTCGACAGGTTTTTGATATATATATAAACTGTTATTAGAGTAGAAAACCTACAGCGTTCCACGCCGTTTTTCGGTGAGGGCTGGGCGTTGTCACGTATACGTGCCCTTATAGCGGGTGCAGGTCGTGACAGCGGCCGCCCTCGTCTCGGCCACCGCAGCTGCCCCCTTCACCATGGCCGCCACCACCACTGCTCTCTTCCTCCTCCGGCTACCTCCCTCTCGGCCGGCACCATCGCCACGACCAGCACCACCATCGTCGGCGTCTTCATCACCTCCGCCACCACCTCCGTCGACGCCGGCGCCGCCATCTCCCCCGTTCCTTGGCGCAGTCGCTGCCGCTGCCGTCCTTTCTCCACCGCGGGGGCCGACCCAACCTGGCCGAGTCCCCCTATGGTGAGCTCTGCCACCCTCCTCTCTCCCCTCCTCGGGCTGTGAGCTCCTCGGGGAGCGAGCCCCTCGATCGGCGTACCTCGAGATGCGTGCTGTCTCGAGTAGCGCGCTACCTCGTACAGCGTGTCGCCTCGGGCAGTGCACCCTCGATTGGTGTGCCCCTTGTTCCTTGTGCCATCTAGGGATGAGTGCACCTCGGTCTACGTGCTGCCTTGGGCAGCGGGACGCCTCGAGCCCTGTGCTGTCTCGGGCACCGTGCTACCTCGATTTGTGTGTTGCCTCGATCCTCGTGTCTCGGCCTTTGTGCCTACCTTGTGACCCGTGCTGCCTCGATTTGCATGTGCGTACCGATTTGCGTGCCGCCTTGGTTTGCGTTTCACCTTGGGCGTCGCACCGCATCGATTTACGTGCATACGTTGACTTATATGCCACATTGATTTGCGTGCTTCCGTGAATCTTGCTTCGTCTCGATTTGTATATATGCCTCGATTTGCGTGTCACAATGATTCGTATGCCGTCTCGATATTCGTTATCCCTCGATTTACGTGTACGTCTCGATTTACGTGTACGTTGTCTCCTGTTCATCTCGATCTTCGAGTCATCTCGATCCTCATGCGTGTCTCGATACACGTGCATGTCTCGGGTTGCGTGCCCGTATCGGTCTACATGCCTCGGTTTTTGCGCCAGATTCCTGCGCTGCTTGCGGGACCCACACGGTATATCCTCCTGCCATCCTCCGTGATTTTATGCATTATTTTATTATTAATGCTAATGATTGTTTATTTTGTGTTCCAAGGACCTCGATTGGCGTGCAAGCTTGGATCCAGGACGCCGAAGACTTGCTTACCTAGCCGATCCCTCTAGGCAAGTATCCCTTGCTCATCGACGGCTCTTGCCCTCTCTCTTGGATTTTTATTGTATTTAATTAATTTGTACTTGTAAATTGTATAATCATGATTAGTGTAGCCTAGTAGTAGAACTGCCATGATGATAACTTAGGATAGCTTGGTCCGATACCGGGATAGACCGTATCGTACAACTCGGACGGATCATCCACACCTCCGAGGACACGAGCACGACTCACACGTATGGATTGTCCCCATATGTCCCGTGTCTGACTCGCGGTCGGGTAACGGCTTTGGCTAACTATTTTTTTGACTTTGTTTGTGGCTTGGATATGACTGTGGGTCTTGGTGCGCCCTGCGTGATGATTCTTGCTGCATGTGTTGGTTTGGCACCCAGTACACATCGTAGTGCTGCTGGAGGCCGAGACTTAGTGTTCTCGGCTAGGGATTGGTGCCCAGTACGCATCGTAGTGCTACTGGAGGTCGAGACTTAGTGTTCTCGAATTGCGATTCTGCGACGGGTTACGCCAAGTGGATTTAGCCCCAATTCGCAGGGAGCTCCCGTTCAAAAATACAGAGGAGACTCTACCGAATTTTCCAGAATTCCTGGTCGGGAATTTGGTTCGAAGAGTTGGGCAGAACCGTTCTTTTGGTTTGCTGAACCAGCCTCCTGCAAGTTTATCGTAGTATAGTATGCCTGATCCCAGTACCTGCTAGGTAGACTCATAACTAGATTAGTCGCCTAGCTCTCGACCTGTCTTGTCCGTCGGATAGCGTAAGGAGCGCTGTTCTACTCGAGAGACGGTCTGCAATCCTGATCCTTGTTTGGTTTAAGGGTTGTGGATCTGCTCCAGAGTGGTTCATGCAATCCTTGCCACTTTTCTGGCGGCCTTTAATCATTATATTCTTGTACCCTGACCATTCATTCTAGGAGCTATCCTAGTCTAGCCAGCTAGGACTGATAGTTGTCCTATGTATCGGGATTTGTGATTTTGGATATATCTGAGGATTGAGTATTATGGAGAGTATGATCTCGAGAATATTGATTGATAGACTCACGTGGACTCTTGGATAATATTGTTATTCCTTTTGAGGATGTTCTAATTCGATCGGACATGATTGTGGATTCTTGGATTTTGATGATCGCGAACATTTCGCGGAACTAGGAGAATACCGAAGATTTTGATATATAATTTTTACTCGACTTCCTAAGTGCCCAAAACCTGGTACCTTTGCTGTATCCCGGTAGTTAGGAGACTTAGTTGCTGATAGCCTGTGATCAATGACTCGGAGGATTCTTGTGAGCCAGAGGGCCTAGCATTGTCTTTAGTGATTAGCCTAGTACCAAGTGATCGTATTTTCCTGATATAATATTTATCCCATCGGGGATGGAAAGACTATTGATAGATTGATCCGGTGGGTAGACCGACTTGATGATTAGAGCTGTAGACCCCATGTGTACTTGAGATGCTACTATAGTAGAGATCCTGACCACGTACCTAACTTGGTATCCATGCCACGATGTAGGCAGAGGACTCCATGTGATTGATCGAATGACCATGTTCCTGACTTGACTACTTATACCCGTGCTGGTACCATTCTATGTGTGCACTGAGGTGCTATCCTACGTGTGCACTGAGGTGCTATTCTATGTGTGCACTGAGGTGCTACATGATTCTATGTGTTATATGGCAGTGCATTCATCTTCCAGCACGGACATGGTAGTTGGCCTGTAGTTTTAGCGTGGTTAGGACTGATTGACTGCTTGCTGTATTACACTAAGAATGAATCCAGATTTAAGACTTTGGGTGTCGAGGTAGATTCATACTTAGTATACCCGTACTGAGGTACTCATCTAGGAGGATAAGCATGTGACCACGGCATGTGATTCCAGATAAATGAAGGATTAATCTAGGCAACTAAAGATGGTAGAAGCATTAGAAGGGAGCAGAATCTTGAAATCGTGCATGCCAGCCGCCACAGGTGCTATGATTACCTGTCTAGCGCAAGGCTGACCGCCCCGGATATTGTTATCGTCCGTAATAGCGGATGGCAGTATCCGACTACTATATGTACTACCATATGATTGATCTGTTTCGCATGGTTGCCTTTGAGGGACCAGTGCTTATCTATGTGCTATACGTTATTATTTGGCCTCGTTAACCCTGCTGGACATAGCACGATCTGAGGATTCTTATATTGTATTGTTGGGGTAACCCAACCTCCACATAGATAGCCGTAGACATTTGAGTGGCCGCTTATTCACCTAAATTGTATGGCTTGTTGCTTGCTAAGCTGGCTGACACGTAACGCTGTCCCGGCGCGGTAATTCATTCCCTTGTTCTTGTTTGATATATGGATGAGTTACTGTTCCGATGTCAGACTATGAGTTCCAGTTGGCGATGCAAGTATTAGTGGATGTTAGGATGATTGTGATGATTGTTGGTTACTTACGTATTAGTTGGATTGCTGCCTTATATTCTGTAATCGTGCATTGGTACCGCACGATCCTTTACCCTCATTACCGCTGTTTATACATGTTATTTTTGTCATATATTATATCCTGCTGGTTTTCTTCGCCCATCCTTGAGCCTTCCTTTCTGGTACTTGCTACGGTTGGCCTGACCAACCCTGGATTATTCCCAGATTGCCTGTGACCGACCATATGGATCTTCCAGACTTGACTTGGAGGACGTACTTCAGTTCCTGACCATGAGGGAACTGTGTGGGAAGGTATTCTTGTCTACATTATTTCTTATTGTAGACTCTCTGATTATCATATGAGTATTTCCTATTTTTTATATGATTATCTCTCTTGTCGTTATTTTATTGATTATTGCTTGTGGATATGAGATCAGATTTAGGCCATAGACTGCTTGCATGCTAGGATACCCAACAAGATTGACAACCACGATCGCCGTATAACGTCTTTATACCTTATACGGTGTAGCTGGCCTACGTCCATCCCCGTATTCCGGTACTGGGGCGTGACAAGGTTTTATTGGTGGCCCATGCAGGTCTCGTTTGAGATATTGTTGGGTATCACATGATTATTGATCTCAGTCCACAATTCCTTGTGATTCTAACTTACTACACTTGCCCTTCGCTCCCTTGATCTTGCAAACTGGTCATTTTCTCTACTTGGACCTATCTTGCTTGGCCATGTCTTATTCGTTGTTATCTACCTCTGATCCTTGTTTGATAGATATGATCCTGTAGTTGGTCATATCGATCACCTTATTTGATGAGATGTTATCTTATCTCCATCATTTGGGTTACATGATTATTTATCTTGGGTTTTGTACTCTCTACCGGTGTTTCACCTTAGTTGATTTCTTGTTATCTCTTTCGTGCGTTGACCTCGTATTGACTTAGTATCATTATCGCCCTCTTCGAGCGTTGGCTTGATTGTTGTAGAAGGTAGATTTCATCAGGACTGAGATTTGGATATTTTAACATTTGTTGAGTATCCAGGGGATATTTTTGTATGAATTCAGCTCCTTTAATTCTGGACAGTTCCACACTTATGATTTGTTTCAGATATTATTTTGATTATAGATATACTTTATGAACATTATGTTTTGATATGGATCCTTGGTTTGGAGTATTTTCCTAGAAAAGCTATCTTGTGGTTATTGTTGAAGATATTTTTGGATGTGTGTTACGATTTACCGGGATTTTGGATTTTGATTGTTTTTTAGGACTCTCATTACATTGTTAGAGATTTTGTGATTTTAGTGATTTAGATATTTGGGTTATGGATTTGATTTATTTTGGATATTTGTCGAGAGTACCGGGTGACCCTAGTATACCTTGACGGCGTGGTAACGAAAGTTGCAGCCGCTCGATTACAGTGTTTTGGTGAATCTTTTGCAGCCATTCCGGATGGCGTAGCAAGGAATGACCATGACACACATTTTTTCGGATATTAGGAACTACGGTCATTGGTTCGAGACAGATATCCTATAATTTATGATTTATGAGAATTTTTATGCAGTTGGGATTTTATGTTTTGGACATTGTTTTCGACATTCTATACTTGTTTTGATTTATGGGGATTATTTCGTGTATGCGAGGCATTGATTTTCGAGATTCTTTCGATGTTTTGGATTTACCTTGCGAGTTGATTTATTTAGCTAGAGAGATTTTGTTCGTTTCTTATTGTATTACTTGATTTCTGTAAGGTGGGTAGAGTTTTCATGATATGTATATACTAGTTTTGAAAATCCTATATTACATGGTTTCGAAATTTCGAGGACGAAATTTTTGTAAGGTAGGTAGGATGTCATATCCCTATTTTGATAATAGGTATATGATCGTATTTGGGTTATTTTCAAATTACGTATTTGTTTAAAATTTTATTTATTTTTCGGACTTGTGCTGGCCTTACTTGTTTAGGCTTGCATTTGATTATTACTTCTATTAAATTGTTATTAATATTATTTTATTATTATTATTGGGGTTAATATGGTTTGCTTCTATTAAATTATTTCCATTATTATTAATGCTATTATGATTATTATTATTATTATTGTCATTATTATTATTATTATTATTATTATTATTATTATTATTAAACCCTAACCCAATCCCTAACTTTTCCCTCTCTCCTCACTTTCACTCCCCCATTCCCCCTCACCCAGCCGACACAGCCCCCTCCCCTTTCCTTTTTCCCTCAGCTCTCTCTCTCTCGAGCTCACTCCCTTCCCTCTCCCTCTCGATCTCCCCCTCTCCTCTCCCGCTCTTTCCCGGCCAGCTCCGACCACCACTGCCACCATCACCCACCAGCACCGCCCACCTCCATCAGTCACCACCACCACTGTCCCTTCCTCCTCCGGCACCCCGAGCGCCGTCGGCGCCCTCGTCTCCACCGCCACCACTTCCATCTCTCCCTCTCTCGCTGTTCCCGGCGCCCGCCACCACCGCGGCCGTCACCCCCAGTTTTCGAATTAGGGGTATTTTCATCATTTTTCAAGTTTTATGATTTTTAGGAATTTTATTTAATTTTATATGATTTTAGGGATTTATTTGAGTCGGTTTGAATTTTATCCAATTTGGACTTAAGTTGGAGACCCGGGTAGCCTGGATACTAGTGGAACCCACATACTAGCTGGGCTTGGCCCACATACCATCCTAATTAGGCTAGAAACCATAAACCCTATTTCCATGGCTTAATTAGTCATTTTAGAGCTTAATTAGTATTTAGAATTTAAACCGAACCGAATCGAACCAAACCCGAACCAACCCAACCTAAGTCTAATGGGTTTGGAGGGTTATTGGATCTCACCCAAACCCAATAACCCCCCCCCCCCCCCCCACCATGGCCGGCCATAGAGGAGCACCCCCCCTCTTTCTTCTACACTAAGTAAACACTCTCTCTTTCTCAAATTTCTTTCTTCTTCCCAACTCTTTCTTCTCAAGAGCAAAACCTATTCTAGGTATGTAATTAATTCATCATTTATTACTCTTTTGCATTAACTCTTTCACAATAAGTGTAGAGAAGAGGATTCTCTACACTTTGCCCCTAGAATTGGTAGGATTCCCTAGGAATTGAGGTTAGAGATTATTAAGGATTTATATATATATATATATATATATATATATATATATATATATATATATATATATATATATATATATATATATATATATATATATATATGTGTGTGTGTGTGTGTGTGTGTGTGCGTGTGTGTGTGTGTGTGTGTATGTATAATTATGTGTATTTGTGAGTGAGTGTCTATGTAATTATATGAGTGTGTGTAGAGGGATGTAGAGAATGGTGGTGGTGGTGAGAGTGTGTGTTTGTGTTTGTGTGAGAGTGTTTGAGTGAGGGCGTGTGTGTGTGTTTGTATTTGTATATATATATATATATATATATATATATATATATATATATATAGATATGTGTATGTGTATGTATTTATATGTATATGGATATGTGTGTGTGAATATATATATGTAGATATGTGTGTTTGTTTGTGTATATATATATATATATATATATATATATATATATATATAGTAGGAGTAGAAGGAGAAGAAGGAGGAGAATTAGATGAAGAGAAGAAGAAGAAGAATAAGAACCACAGCAGCTGCAGCAGGGGCAGCAAGCAGCTGCAGCAGTAGCAGCAAGCTGCAGCAGTAACAGCAAAGCAGTAGCAGCAGTAGGGAGTAATCCCCCCCCCATTTTAGCCCCCATTTGCCCAATTTACCCCATCGTATATGTCACTTCCCATTCGCGAATACGTATTTCTAGAATGCATGTACTGTTTAAACGTATTTATTTAATATTTATCATGTATTATTCTGTATTTAAATTCTTTTAAATTTATGTTAATTAATTTCCTTTTATTTCTGTATTTTACTCTCTGCTTTAGCTTTGCTATGGGTTCGGCTCAGACTGGTTTAATTATGTTGGTTCATCATGAACCGAAATAAACCCCCACCTACCACCACCCCTTCCATTTAAAGTCCATCTGTAACTCCACTTCCCGGTATTTTTTTAAATAAATAATTAAATTCTAGTTATTGTACAATTGATATTAGTAAGCTTTAAATAATAATTAGTTTTAAACAATAAATTTTGGATGATATTTTTGGAGGGAATAATTTTTGGGGACCACTTTTCAAATTTGAAAAGTTGTTACAACGATTGGGGCCCACCATGTGAGTTTAAAACTGATTTTCAAACGATTTCCTGCAAAAGTGAAAAAGCACAGGACCTTTTTGCTTAAATTACTGGGCGGAAGGGGTCTTTTATAAATATATTTAAGAGGGGGTGTAAATCGTAAATATACAATTATTTTTCCTTTTTAAGTCTGTGGTGGAGAGAGAAAGTTATTCTCTCCACCGATCTCTTTTCTGAGCCTTCTTCCAGCGAGAGGCGATTTAGGGTTTCGACCCAGAGAGCGGCGATTTAGGGTTTCGACCCGGCGACGGTGGTGGCTTCGTCTTTGAAGACCTCGACGGTGGTGGCGGTGGCTCTCTCCTGAACCACGATCTTCTCGGCGTTCTTCATCGACGGGATTTCTCTTCTCGGCTGAGCTCGGCAACCTAGGCGGTTACTCCGACGGCAGTGACGGGGTTGGCTACTCCAGCGACGACTCAGATGATGGATCTTCTTCACCAGCTCACCGATTCCTCGGCGTATGGCTCGTTAGCATAGTTCGGCTTCTCAGGCGATGCTCTGATCGTCCACAACGGAGCTCGACTCACTGTGGCGTTTGTCTTCTCAACAGTAGCTAGGAGACTTCCGACGAGTAGATCCGGGTGTTCTTCTTCTCTTTCGTCGAGTTACAGTAAGCGATCAGTACTCATCGAAATTCAATTCGGTTGTGGTGTTGGTTCCTTTAAGTTTAGTGATTGATCCTTCTTTCTTCTCTCTTGTGGAATTTACCCCTAGGGATCGATCCGTGCGAACTCGATTCTGGACGGATCGGTTAGGAGCTCACTCACTGAGTCCAGTAACGTTCAATTGTGAGTTGTTTTATCATTTCGGGTTGATCTATGCTGTTAGGAATTTCTTTTGAGTTTTGCGAATTTGGATGTTTGAATGATTCAATAGGACGTTAGATCGGGTGTCGATCCACTTGAGTTCGAGGTCTTTTGTTCTTCAACAGTTCGACCTATACTCGGTGAGTGTCTAAATTTGTAGGCATGTTTAATTCAGTAAATTGGGGTACAGATTGGAATAGTTGATCCTTAATATTAGGTTGTTCTGGTTAATATAGATTTGCTTAGTTGAGTCTGGATTCAGGAAGATCAGGATCCAGATTTAGAAATGGTTTTTATCATAATTTTACATATGTTTATTTTCTGATCTTGTGTGGAATGGTTGGATGAATACCTGGACAGTGAATTGCTGAACACTGGGAGCAGTAAAGTGTTGATCCTGAGCCAGTTCTCTTGTGTTCTATTCAGGTAATTGTTTCCAATATTTATTTCCTGTTGGTTGTTTTTTGGGAAAGGGTAATGTCGGTTGTAATTTTGTGCCAGTGTTCGTGCTGTTATGTTCGTGTCCGCCGGGATCATGTTGGTGTGTTGGGTTAGATACGACTCGATTAAGTCGTATTTATCATGGAGCGTCCAGTGACTGGAACTGTTGAACCTGGGAGGCGTTAGACATCAGTGGGTGCGTGTGGTTTTGGTGGCAGTCGTTTAGCGTGTGTCAGCCGTGTTCGAAGTAGTGTAGATGCCGGGTGCCGTTGTTATTTCTGCAGAAGACTCTTTATTCTCCTATTATGTTAGTAAATTGATTTGTGATTATATTTTCTTCTTGTGTAATTTTAATTCTAAATGAAGTCTATCTATATGATAGAATAGTGATCTGTTTGGATGCTGGGTTCCGCAGGGTAGAAGTTCTGTTGCCTTGAGTTGCTGTTGCTTAATCTCTTTTGTTTGAATTCTTCTCTGATTCATTTTGTATAATTAATTGGGTTGAGTTAAAGATATATATTCGATCAAACTCTGTGTTGTATTTTTTTTATGAGTTCAGTTTGATTATTCTAAATATTTCCTTAAAGCTATAATGTTTCCAATTGAAATAAGTTAGAAGGGTGTTGCTGACAGCTTTGGGAAGCAATGTTAAACTATATGATGTTGGAATGGGTATATGGCAAGACTTAGACAAATCCTTGGGAATTTACATACTGGAGTAGCAGGATTTTGGTTGTGATGTCATTTTATCCATTGCAAGAATTAAGTTCTTCCATAAGGGATTTCTGCTAACAGTACTAAATTAAATGCAGTTTTTCAAAAAGCAAACCTTATCTTATTAGATTTTGTCAAATAAAGATAAATATTCTTATTACTTAATTAGCGTTGTGAGACTTGCTGACTTACAAAAAGGTGTATGTTTTCTAAACTAAGATTGTTATAAGCAGTATCTACATAACAAGTATGTAAGTTGCTTAAGCCTTTTTCTTAGTATTTATTCTATAATTAACTTTTAACTAAATATAGGAATAATGGTTTGAGAATAATTGTAAGGGATATTAATTTTGAGTAGTTAATATTAGGTTAAATCAATATTGATGGTAGAACTACGACATACCAATTTAGAGATTATGTTTAGTTCATAACCAACTTGTACGAATTATAAATACAGGCTTACATCCAGCTCCATTGTTCACCCGTACTTTTCCGGAGCCAGGCAAGTACTTTTCTACGGTTTTGTGCATTTACATTCTTGTACCCTTTCTTGTGACACGCTATGGCACGATATTCATGTACTCCTGTATTCCTGTACCCTTGTCCTTGTACTTATTAGTGTCGGGTGGGGAAATACACTAGCCATTTGACCAATCCCGGTTACTATATATTCCTGTACCTAGCTTAGGCCTCGCACTGTGCACGCGGGTCCTAAGTCGTACCATATTCATGTACTCCTGTGCATGCTCCTGTACTCACCCCAGCCGGTCACATGGACTAGATGTATTTCGATATTGTGCACTTGTCATGTCTGGTACTTCAGGATTATAGTTTCATTCCTGTACTTTACATTCCTGTACGTTACATTTCCTGTACTTTACATTCATGTACTATAGTTCCTGTACTTTACATTCATGTACTATATCTCCTGTACTCAGTTCCTGTACTACTTTTCTGTATTTACCTGCTCATTCCTGTATTTCATTTTCTGTACTCTTGTATCCATTTCATGTTCATGTTTCATTACCTAGAACTGTACTTTGCTCCGCTCCTGAATAGGATATGTTACAGGTATGCTTGCAGGACATTGTTCTACTCTATGGGCCAGAGCCCAGGATTTAGCTGTGCAGGATGAGGCTTAGCTTGAGGCTTCAGGTTTAGATTGCTTAGCTTTACTTTAAAATATTGACTTTAGAGTTCATAGCACTTTTCATTCCTGTTGATTCTGGTACATTATGATATCTGGATTTGTGGATTATGGTGATCATTCTGGGATATGTTTTTAGATGCTGTGATTCTATACTTTTATGTTTATCTGATTAGTTTCCCCTAGCTTAGTACAGCTTACTTCGTCGTGTCTAACGACGAAGGCTGGACGTGTCCGACTCGTGTCCGATTATTCGGAAGCGGGTCGTGACATATTTTTAGTGGTGGCCCATGCAGGTCTATCCTAATGGTACCTAGGACTTAGCGTACTATTGGGGGACTTGATTACACTAGGGAAACTTGATCACAGCATAGGAAAATCGGGAAATAAGGGTATATCAGGTATATCAGGTATATCAGGTAATTTGATATTCTATAAACACTTGTTGTATGTAGGTCTAGGTTATTTTAACAGTTTTCTGTTTTGCAGATAGTTTAAAAGCATGCGACACCAGAACTGTCAATTCACCTGAACTTGACATTTTCGAGTTTCCACTACCTTCTATCACTCTACTATCCCCATGGGTAGTACGTAGTTGACGGAGACGTCTGAAGAGTCCCTTGACAACCAGAGGAAGCAGGCCACCTTTCCAAGTCAGACTTGTGGATACACTTTTCGAGCCAGAAGAGACTTATGCTTTCCAGACTTCCAGACCTTTGGACTTCTCCGACACTGAGCACATATCTTGCATCGAGGAGCAGATCGAGAACCTGAAGCCGCCACTGAAGATCATCTCAGCATGTGAGGATCCGACTCCTCCGAAGATTGAAGTCGCCAACCAGGAGATCCAGCTTGTAGCACATACAACAAGATGGGAAGCTGAAGCACATGAGAGACATGAAGACTTATGACAAAGACAACAACTAGCCTGGATTCACAAAGCGTCCTCAGACTCGGACAGTGTTTCTTCAATCGTATCGTCAGATTCAGACAATGACCAATTGTGCTTCCTGCCGCCATCCAGGACATCGCTTTGAGGAGTGCCGCAAAAGACGGAGGCTATGCTTATTCTACGGATCGTCTGCCCATCAAGCCAAAGATTGTCTGGAGATCGTTGATCGCACTGCCCGAGAACAAGCACGAGGAGCACCAGGACCGCAGCAGAAGGACCCGCCTCTCCAGATTCAGCAACTATCTGGAGCATTACCACATGGACCAGTCTACGTCAGGACAGTGAAGAAGATTGAAGTGATTCCAGTCCCGGAGGAAATACTGAAGACAGATTGAAGACAGAAGATTTCTTTTGCATGGTTGGAAAAACCATGTATCTGATTAGCTATCCAGCCTCTCCTTTAAAATCCTCTTAGCATCTAGATCATTTCTTCAAAACTTCTTGTTTTCTATTTTTGAAACCTTGATTGATGTCGAAACTTACCTTGAGATATTGTTTCCTGTTTTGGCTTATTTCAGATCCACAAATCGATAATTGTTTGAAATTCATTATTCGATACCGTTTTCATATTCATCATTCCTGGCCTTGTTTCCTAATGTTGGCTCCTATTTGCAAATTTTGTTTCCTTATCAAACTTCGTTTTAATTGATAATTAATCGTTTCTCGAGATTTCATTTCGGAATCCTGTTCCTCATTCGAAGTTTTGGTTGAGTCTCGTCCTATTCAGGACATTGTTGAAGATTCCTTTGAAGGTTCTTGAAGATTCATTTACTATTCAAGATTTTGACTCATTCTCTATATGAGACTTGTTTTTCATTCATGACTCTGATTTTATTCGAGAGTTGTTTGTCCACTCCTTCGTTTCGACCTTGTCTCCTATATAAGATTTCGCTTGTTTTATGGATATTTTTCCTATTTACTTATTGATATTTTGATTTCGAACTTGTCCCCAATCAAAACATTGTTTGAATCTTCACTCCTATCTTAACACTTGCATGAGATTCAGCCCTATTCGAGACATCGTTTGAAGATTTTGTTTTCTATTTTGAAACTTTGGCTCATTCCCTATGAGATTTTGTCACTACTTGAGAATTGTTCCTATTCAATAAATTATTTCTGTTCACAACTTTGTTCGACCTTATTTCCTATTGAAGTTCTAATCGTTTCATAATCAGGATTTGATACATGTTTCTTGTTCGCTATTGATACCCTGTTTTCTAAATCACTGTTCGTAACCTTGCTTCCTGTTCGAGATTCTGTTCAAGATTTCACTTCTTATTCGCGACTTAGTTGATATTAATTTTCTATTTTCACTGTGTACCTTATTGGAGAATTCATTTTCACTTCAAGTTTTTGCTCGAGATTTTATTGTTATTCGAGATTTTATTGAAACTTGTTTCCAGTACGGGATTTTATTCTTATTTTGAAACTCGTCTCCTATATAATACCTTGCCTTAGTTCATCCTTCGAGACTCTGTTATCCCTTCGGGATAATGTCCCATATATAGAATCTTGTTACCATTCCAGATATCAGTTGATGTTCCGTCATAATTTGAAACTTCGTCCTGTCTGAAATTTTAAATCTCCCTGGCTGCCCTTTTGTACTCACTAATTGGATCCCTTGTTATTTTTAGTACCTAATAAACTCATGTATTCAAACAGTCAGGTAACTTTACCATTCCGTGACTTAGACTATTGAAACTCATTTTGAACTCCTTGAAACTCTTTTGAAATTCTTTGGAATAAAGTCGAGAGGCTATTTGATGACCTACTATGGCATGACAGTTGCGCGCTACAGCCATTAGCTGGATTATGGAGACTGAGGGTTCACTACAGCCAGTAGCGCATTGGCGAGGCAGGAACTCTAAGTTGAAGTGATTTCAGACACCCATAGGTTTTCGAGTATTGTCGAGACTTGTCATATTCTTCATACCTTGATCTCTTGGGTTGCTTCGTCAATGATTGTTGAAAAATGGATAAGGTTGACTGATTATTCGGTAACATATTATTATTTGAGTCACGGAGCCGAAAGTCTACTGCAGTCAGATATATACTGGCGGGGTAGGGATTCTAGGTAAAGTGATTTCAAGTAGCTATATGTTCCCGGACACCATGGAAACTATATCCCTTTTTATATGATTATTGGTTTTTGAGAATCACAAACCCTTGCACGTTTATCCTTATTTGATACTGTATCTCCTGAGTATTTCGTACGTTTTCTCAATCAACCCTTGCTAATTTTCCTTCTAGCATTTTATCGTTAGATCATTGAATTCCTCAAATTGTGTATTACCAGATTGTGACTCCGTACTTCGTTTGTGACTTGTCTAAACTTCGATCTTAAGTCATGTCCATCTGACCATGATTTTCTATCTTGTTCTAGTCTACCTTTGTTTAACTATCGATTTTGATCATACTTAATATTTGTGTCTTCATGATGTTGCTCCTCTAAGTTGTAATTGAAATTCCTTCCACTTCGTGACTATTTGATCCTCGATCCTTGTCAAAGCGTGATATCCCGAACTTCTTATGTATACTTGGACTCAAGGCTCAGAGCGTCATGGATCGACAGAAGCATTAGGCGGACAACAGCAGATGGACACCGGAGTTCGCAGCTAGAAGCAGAGTGTTCCTGAAGAATCTTGTCGACCAGAGGCACCATTCGTTTTGGCAGGAGCGGGAAGCTCAGTCCGAGATTCATCGGACCCTTCGATGTGACGGCACAGATTGGCGAGGTAGCGTATCGACTGGCGCTTCCAGCTAGCTTGGAGGGAGTGCACGATGTCTTCCACGTATCTCAGCTCCGACGATACATTCCAGACCCCAACCATGTGGTGGACTATTCCGAGCTAGAGGTGGGCCGAGATTGACTTATGAGGAGCAGCCAGTAGAGATCCTGGACCGGAGGGAGAAGCGACTGCAGAACCAGACTATTCCTCTCGTTCGCGTCATGTGGAGACATCACTCTCCGGGAGAGTCCACATGGGAGCGCGAGGACGAGATGCGGGAGCGCTATCCCACTTTATTTGATTGATTTGATTGTATTCTGTTGTGGGATTCTAATTCCAATAAATGACTAGTGTTTGGACCCTTGTGAATTGCTGAGATTTTTTTTTCTTTTTGTTTTGTAGTGTGTTTTGGTTGTTGCTTGTTTTGTCCTTTGAATTTCGAGGACAAAATTTTTTTAAGGGAGGGAGATTTGTAACTCCACTTTCCGGTATTTTTTTTAAATAAATAATTAAATTCTAGTTATTGTACAATTGATATTAGTAAGCTTTAAATAATAATTAGTTTTAAACAATAAATTTTGGATGATATTTTTGGAGGGAATAATTTTTGGGGACCACTTTTCAAATTTGAAAAGTTGTTACAACGATTGGGGCCCACCATGTGAGTTTAAAACTGATTTTTAAACGATTTCCTGCAAAAGTGAAAAAGCACAGGACCTTTTTGCTTAACTTACTGGGCGGAAGGGGTCTTTTATAAATATATTTAAGAGGGGGTGTAAATTGTAAATATACAATTATTTTTCCTTTTTAAGTCTGTGGTGGAGAGAGAAAGTTATTCTCTCCACCGATCTCTTTTCTGAGCCTTCTTCCAGCGAGAGGCGATTTAGGGTTTCGACCCAGAGAGCGGCGATTTAGGGTTTCGACCCGGCGACGGTGGTGGCTTCGTCTTTGAAGACCTCGACGGTGGTGGCGGTGGCTCTCTCCTGAACCACGATCTTCTCGGCGTTCTTTATCGACGGGATTTCTCTTCTCGGCTGAGCTCGGCAACCTAGGCGGTTACTCCGACGGCAGTGACGGGGTTGGCTACTCCAGCGACGACTCAGATGATGGATCTTCTTCACCAGCTCACCGATTCCTCGGCGTATGGCTCGTTAGCATAGTTCGGCTTCTCCGGCGATGCTCTGATCGTCCACAACGGAGCTCGACTCACTGTGGCGTTTGTCTTCTCAACAGTAGCTAGGAGACTTCCGACGAGTAGATCCGGGTGTTCTTCTTCTATTTCGTCGAGTTACAGTAAGCGATCAGTACTCATCGAAATTCAATTCGGTTGTGGTGTTGGTTCCTTTAAGTTTAGTGATTGATCCTTCTTTCTTCTCTCTTGTGGAATTTACCCCTAGGGATCGATCCGTGCGAACTCGATTCTGGACGGATCGGTTAGGAGCTCACTCACTGAGTCCAGTAACGTTCAATTGTGAGTTGTTTTATCATTTCGGGTTGATCTATGCTGTTAGGAATTTCTTTTGAGTTTCGCGAATTTGGATGTTTGAATGATTCAACAGGACGTTAGATCGGGTGTCGATCCACTTGAGTTCGAGGTCTTTTGTTCTTCAACAGTTCGACCTATACTCGGTGAGTGTCTAAATTTGTAGGCATGTTTAATTCAGTAAATTGGGGTACAGATTGGAATAGTTGATCCTTAATATTAGGTTGTTCTGGTTAATATAGATTTGCTTAGTTGAGTCTGGATTCAGGAAGATCAGGATCCAGATTTAGAAATGGTTTTTATCATAATTTTACATATGTTTATTTTCTGATCTTGTGTGGAATGGTTGGATGAATACCTGGACAGTGAATTGCTGAACACTGGGAGCAGTAAAGTGTTGATCCTGAGCCAGTTCTCTTGTGTTCTATTCAGGTAATTGTTTCCAATATTTATTTCCTGTTGGTTGTTTTTTGGGAAAGGGTAATGTCGGTTGTAATTTTGTGCCAGTGTTCGTGCTGTTATGTTCGTGTCCGCCGGGATCATGTTGGTGTGTTGGGTTAGATACGACTCGATTAAGTCGTATTTATCATGGAGCGTCCAGTGACTGGAACTGTTGAACCTGGGAGGCGTTAGACATCAGTGGGTGCGTGTGGTTTTGGTGGCAGTCGTTTAGCGTGTGTCAGCCGTGTTCGAAGTAGTGTAGATGCCGGGTGCCGTTGTTATTTCTGCAGAAGACTCTTCATTCTCCTATTATGTTAGTAAATTGATTTGTGATTATATTTTCTTCTTGTGTAATTTTAATTCTAAATGAAGTCTATCTATATGATGGAATAGTGATCTGTTTGGATGCTGGGTTTCGTAGGGTAGAAGTTCTGTTGCCTTGAGTTGCTGTTGCTTAATCTCTTTTGTTTGAATTCTTCTCTGATTTATTTTGTATAATTAATTGGGTTGAGTTAAAGATATATATTCGATCAAACTCTATGTTGTATTTTTTTTTATGAGTTCAGTTTGATTATTCTAAATATTTCCTTAAAGCTATAATGTTTCCAATTGAAATAAGTTAGAAGGGTGTTGCTGATAGCTTTGGGAAGCAATGTTAAACTATATGATGTTGGAATGGGTATATGGCAAGACTTAGACAAATCCTTGGGAATTTACATACTGGAGTAGCAGGATTTTGGTTGTGATGTCATTTTATCCATTGCAAGAATTAAGTTCTTCCATAAGGGATTTCTGCTAACAGTACTAAATTAAATGCAGTTTTTCAAAAAGCAAACCTTATCTTATTAGATTTTGTCAAATAAAGATAAATATTCTTATTACTTAATCAGCGTTGTGAGACTTGCTGACTTACAAAAAGGTGTATGTTTTCTAAACTAAGATTGTTATAAGCAGTATCTACATAACAAGTATGTAAGTTGCTTAAGCCTTTTTCTTAGTATTTATTCTATAATTAACTTTTAACTAAATATAGGAATAATGGTTTGAGAATAATTGTAAGGGATATTAATTTTGAGTAGTTAATATTAGGTTAAATCAATATTGATGGTAGAACTACGACATACCAATTTAGAGATTATGTTTAGTTCATAACCAACTTGTACGAATTATAAATACAGGCTTACATCCAGCTCCATTGTTCACCCGTACTTTTCCGGAGCCAGGCAAGTACTTTTCTACGGTTTTGTGCATTTATATTCTTGTACCCTTTCTTGTGACACGTCATGGCACGATATTCATGTACTCCTGTATTCCTGTACCCTTGTCCTTGTACTTATTAGTGTCGGGTAGGGAAATACACTAGCCATGTAACCAATCCCGGTTACTATATATTCCTGTACCTAGCTTAGGCCTCGCACTGTGCACGCGGGTCCTACGTCGTACCATATTCATGTACTCCTGTGCATGCTCCTGTACTCACCCCAGCCGGTCACATGGACTAGATGTATTTCGATATTGTGCACTTGTCATGTCTGGTACTTCAGGATTATAGTTTTATTCCTGTACTTTATATTCCTGTACGTTACATTTCCTGTACTTTACATTCATGTACTATAGTTCCTGTACTTTACATTCATGTACTATATCTCCTGTACTCAGTTTCTGTACTACTTTCCTGTATTTACCTGCTCATTCCTGTATTTCATTTCCTGTACTCTTGTATCCATTTCATGTTCATGTTTTATTACCTAGAACTGTACTTTGCTCTGCTCCTGAATAGGATATGTTGCAGGTATGTTTGCAGGACATTGTTCTACTCTATGGGCCAGAGCCCAGGATTTAGCTGTGCAGGATGAGGCTTAGCTTGAGGCTTCAGGTTTAGATTGCTTAGCTTTACTTTGAGATATTGACTTTAGAGTTCATAGCACTTTTCATTCCTGTTGATTCTGGTACATTATGATATCTGGATTTGTGAATTATGGTGATCATTCTGGGATACGTTTTTAGATGCTGTGATTCTATACTTTTATGTTTATCTGATTAGTTTCTCCTAGCTTGGTACAGCTTACTTCGTCGTGTCTAATGACGAAGGCTGGACGTGTCCGACTCGTGTCCGATTATTCGGGAGCGGGTCGTGACACCATCCCCTTTCTCTCTCTTCATTACTTCACCATTACTCTTCTTCTTCCTCATAACTCTCCCATCAACCTAGAAGAGATAGGCAAGTACCAACTTGCTTCTTGTTGGATCTCCATTTTTGTTGTTCCATTGTCTTCCTCTCAATATTCTAAGACACTTTAGTGCTTGGCATTTTCAATTTCTATGGCTAAATTTTTCTAGATCTAAGTTTATAGTATTTTCGGATGTCTTGGGTTTTGATCTATTTAACGTTGTTATTTCCAAGTTTTGATGGTTCCATGTTGTAGAGAATTTCGTTCTACCCCATTTTGACCTATGGAAGTCCAAATTTGGACTTACGATGAAGGTTTTATGGAGCTTGGAAGCCAAGGGTTCCATGACCATCCTTCTCAGATTTTCTAAGAAGATGGGTCCCTCATTTCACAGCCGCATGAGAATCTTATTTCTCAGCCGCATGGATTATTTATTTCCCAATCTCATTTCACAGCCGCATGAGAATCTTATTTCTCAGCCGCATGAATTTATTATTTTCCAATCTCATTTCTCAGCCGCATGGATTATTTATTTCCCAATATCATTTCACAGCCGCATGGATTTATTATTTCCCAATCTCATTTTTCAGCAGAATCTTATTTCTCAGCCGCATGGACTAATTATTTTCCAATCTCATTTCTCAGCCGCATGGATTATTTATTTTCCAATCTCATTTCACAGCCGCATGAGAATATTATTTCTCAGCCGCATAGATTTATTATTTTCCAATCTCATTTCTCAGCCGCATGGATTATTTATTTTCCAATCTCATTTCACAGCCGCATGAGAATCTTATTTCTCAGCCGCATGGATTTATTATTTCCCAATCTCATTTCTCAGCCGTATGGATTATTTATTTCCTAATCTCATTTCACAGCCGCATGGATTTATTATTTCCCAATCTCATTTCTCAGCCGCATGAGAATCTTATTTCTCAGCCGCATGGATTTATTATTTCCCAATCTCATTTCTCAGCCGCATGGATTATTTATTTTCCAATCTCATTTCACAGCCGCATGAGAATCTTATTTCTCAGCCGCATGGATTTATTATTTCCCAATCTCATTTCACAGCCGCATGGATTTATTATTTTCCAATCTTATTTCTCAGCCGCATGGATTTATTATTTCCCAATCTCATTTCACAGTCGCATGGATTTATTATTTCCCAATCTCATTTCTCAGTCGCATGGATTATTTATTTTCCAATCTCATTTCACAGCCGCATGGACTATTTATTTCCCAATTCATTTCTCAGCCGCCTGGATTATTTATTTTCGAATCTCATTTCTCAGCCGCATGGATTATTTATTTTCCAACCACATTTCTCAGCCGCATGAGATTTTTATTTTCCAACCGCATGAGATGGATTTATTTCTCGAATTTGACATTAATTAACATTGATTGTTATCTTAATTTATAATTGACATGCGTTCCTAGTTGGAACTAAGAGACTGGCTAGTCGTCTTATTGAATTGAATGGAATAAGACACGTTCATATCAACTATGAACTATTGAAATCGATTGGCCAATCCCGAATATTGGCATATAGATACATGCAAGCTACAATTTATTTATTTATTTTACGAAAGCAGCATGTGTACTTTATGGTCAAGGCATAATTATTCCGTGGTTAGTTTTAATTGTTGCATTACGCTATGTAAGACCTACAACCTAACCGCACGGGTATCGTTGTAGCGTTGAGCATATCGTACTTTATACGGAAGTACTCATTCTGAAATGACCATGATCCACGGCATGAGATTTCACTTAACATAGAGGCTACTAAGTTAAATAAAATAATGATTGCATGGAGAGAATGGATTTCCGAGTTCTTACATGGCAGCCCTCTTTGGGACTATTAACGCCCAACAGGCCGGCTGGTTCCCACAGATACTGTAATTCTGCCACACGGGCAGGGAGCGGTATCTGCTTATATTATTGTATATTGTATATTGATGACGGGCATCCCGCTGGGACTCGTCTAATTCATGATTGGCGCAATTGATTGATTGGATAGACTAGCCTTGCTTGTCCATAGTAAGAACTGAGAAATCCTTATTGCATAAATTCCAAGATAACTTGGAACTCACAGTAGCAAGCCGTAGTAGTTGCATGGCCGTTTAAATTGACTTGTTTGTGTACTGGACCTACTCTGTTAACTAACTGAGATGATCAGAATGTCAGGGTATGACGGGCCAACTTCTGTCCTTGTTTGGTTGGGAGGTTGGTTCGAAGTGTCGTGATACTATGTGAATTCCAGTAGCAAACAGAGATATATTTATTACATTTTCTCATTACTGGTTTTATTCCTCATATCGTGCTTCCTTGCGGTACTTGCTATTAGAGGTCTAACCTCTCTGGTTTTGCATGGCCAGATTTAGAGCCAGTCCCCGAGGACTCATCTTACTTCCACCTCCAAGATGGTCAATACTAGAGGAATGATCGCCGGAGGACTCGAGTGGATTCCTTACTTCCCCGCTCGTTTTTGTTAATTAATTTACATTTTGTCGCTTGGCACCGACATGTTAGTCGGATAGTCTTGCACTTACTTTTACATAATTGTAATTAAATCAGACTGCAACAATTGTGTATATGTTACTATATCATCTGGCTATGTTTAGTAAAGCCAGATCTCAAGAACATTTTGACTAAGCGTTTGGGACGCCTTATTGCTTTATCTTAAAATGTTCTCTGTTATTGCTTCTTGTTTGAATGATTGAGACAATAGATGTGAAGTGACCATAGCGAGACTTTCATGTAGTATGCACCCCCTTGTCTTTTAGACAACATTGATCGTATTATACTGTATTCATCTACCCGTAATACGTAGCTGGCTGAGTCATTCCCCCGCTCTCCAGTATTCTGATTCTGGGACGTGACAAGGTTTTAGTGGTGGCCCATGCAGGTCTGATTTCAGACTTGTGGGGTGTTTTAATTTATAGGATGTCTCAATCACACATGTTCCTCCTTGATCTCATGATTTGTTACTCTCGACTCTAGCTTGACATTCCGGTATCCTTTGACTTCATTGTTCTTTCCTGTCCGATCGTTTGATTGTTCTTTTGTCCCTTTTCTTAGGGGCACTTCGTCCTCATCTGCCAGGACTGGACAACAACAACAAGGACAACACGGACAACCTGACCAGGTTGGTCAGCAACAAGGGCCAGTACTACCCCAAGAGGCTATTCAAGAAGAAGTGATAGTGGAAGCAGCAGCTGGATCGCAGTATTCGGATGTTCCACCACCACCAACAGTTCCACCTACCCCTGTGGAAGTAGACACACCAGCCCTTCTGGAGATCATGAGAGGGATGATGGCTAGTCAGCAACATCAGATGTTAGCCCAGCAGCGCATGCACGCTCAGTTACAAGAGCAGAACGTACTACTCAACCAAGGATTGCAGACAGCTTTGGAAAGAGGGGCAAGGCCAGATTCAGGGGCATCAGCCAGGTTTTGCAAGTACAACCTCCGTCGTTTCGAGGGCACGGAAGATGCCATCTCAGCAGATGCGTGGTTTAAGGATGTTGAGGCTATTCTGACAGCAGCTAAGGTACCGGCGGAAGAACGTGTGGATCAAGTGAAGTTGTTACTTCAGGATCTCGCACGTGATTGGTGGGAATCAGAGGAAGTAGGCATCAGACGTCCTGTTGCTTGGGACGATTTTACTGCAAGGTTCAAGATGAAGTACTATGGAGTTGTGGCGTAGTTTGAGCTGCAACAGAAGTTTATCAACCTCAAGCAGGCCGGCAAGACGGTAGATGCTTACGCAGCGGAGTTCTGCAGATTGAGTAGGTTCGCCCCAGAGATGGTAGCAACGGAGAGCCAGAGGGCTATGAGGTTCCAGCAAGGGTTTCATCTTAAGCTCTTGCAATTGATAGAAGGGCACAATTACCAGACTTTTGATGAAGTATTGACGGCGACTCGAAGGCATGAGATTACCGTTCAGAGGATCACGGCAAGGACTGGAGGTCAGAAGAGATCCCACAGTCAGATTGAAGGAGGAGGGGGAGCAGCGCCCCGAACAACAGCACCATCCCTTAGCATTCGCATTCACGATGTAGCAGTGCGAGGGCCAGCACCACCACCCAGGCAGCAGCAACAGCAACAGAGGAAGAACCAGCAACCCCCAGCGGGCTGCACTTATTGCGGGAAGATAGGGCACACTAGAGATGTGTGTCGGACATTGAATGGGTAGTGTTTGATATGTGGGAATCCAAATCATCGGGTTACCACATGTCCCATAAATTCGAGGTTAGGAGGACCAGTACAGCAGTTTCCTGCTCTGCCAGCACCAGGGGCAGGACAGTATCGAGGACCAGCGGTGGCAGTGAGACCATTGGCCCAGCGTCCGCTGATGCCGCAAGCTCAGATGTTTCGGCAGCAGGGACCGCCGATACAGCAACACCAGCATAGACCACCCCAGCATCACCAAGGCAGGGGCCAGCGGCAGCACCAGGCTAGGCCGTAGCATAGAAACCAGCAAGGAGGTCGAGGGCAGGCATTCACTCTGTCCTTGGAAGAGGCATTGGCATCGAAAGATGTTATGGCAGGTAACATTCTCGTCACCTCTTATCCCGCAGTAGCATTGTTTGATTCGGGAGCATCACACTCATTTATATCTGCATAATTTGCAACACGGCTAGGAATGGAATTCGAGGCATTGCCAGGGAGGTTAAATATACTCACTGGTAATGGGCTCGTAGGAGTTAGTAGAGTTATTCTAGCATGTAGCGTTGTAGTTTGCGGGCATTCCTTACCCGCCCGGTTGATAGAATTTTCTGTTGGAAATTTCGACGTTATCTTAGGCATGGACTAGCTGAAAGACAGTCATGCGACAATAGATTGTCGTAGAGGGAGTGTATCTTTTGATATTTCAGGCATGAAGAGGTTCACCTTAGTCAGATCAGTGGCAACTCGACCAGAGCAGGGAGTAGTGACGGCAATGGAAGAAGTTCAAGTTCCGAAGGTAGTTGAAGAGTTTCTGGACGTATTTCCTGAAGAACTTCCAGGTCTGCCACCAGTTAGAGATATTGAGTTCAGCATAGAATTGGCACCTGGAACTAAATCGATATCAGATCGAGTTTACAGGATGGCGGATCCAGAGCAGGCCAAGGTATACCAGCATATAGAGGAACTGAAGGAGAAGAAGTTCATCCAAGCTAGTATATCACCATGGGCAGCACCAGTAGTACTTGTGGGGAAGAAGGATGGGTCATCCAGATTGTGCATCGATTACAGGAAGCTTAACGCGGCAACAGTAAAGAACAAGTACCCACTACCCAGGATCGACGACTTGTTTGATCAGTTGAGCAGAGCTAGAGTTTTCTCCAAGATAGATCTTCGTTCAGGGTATCACTAAGTGAGGGTTCGAAAGGAGGACATTCCCAAGACAGCATTCAGGTCGAAGTATGGGCATTATGAATTCTTAGTAATGCCGTTTAGTTTGACCAATGCTCCAGCAATCTTTATGGATTTGATGAATCGCATCTTTATGCCATACTTGGATCAATTTGTCGTTGTGTTCCTCGACGACATTCTTGTATACTCTGCTAGTGAAGAGGAGCATGAAGACCACCTCAGGAAAGTGTTACAGGTTCTGAGAGAGAACCAGTTGTATGCCAAGCTCAGCAAGTGTGAGTTCTGGACGAATCACATTTCATTTTTGGGTCATATCATATCAGGAGCTGGAGTAGCAGTGGATCCCAAGAAGGTAGAAGCAGTAGAGAGTTGGCCAGTACCTAAGACCGTAGCTGATGTACGGAGTTTCTTGGGATTGGCAGGATATTACAGAAGGTTCGTATCAGACTTTGCAAGGCTTTCAGCACCCATGACCCGCTTGACACGGAAGGATGTACCATTCGTCTGGTCGGCAGAATGTCAGGCATCATTTGAGAATCTGAAGCAGAAGTTGATATCAGCATCTATTCTTACATTGCCAATTGGACCCGGAGGTTTTACCGTTTATTGTGATGCGTCAGGTAAAGGACTTGGATGTGTCCTCATGCAGCATGGAAAGGTGATAGCATATGCATCTAGGCAGCTTCGAGACCACGAGAAGAATTATCCAACTCATGACTTGGAGTTGGCAGCAGTAGTATTTGCTTTGAAGCTATGGAGGCATTACTTATATGGTGACCGAGTGGACATGTACACAGACCACAAAAGTCTGAAGTACATCTTTACCCAGAAGGAACTGAACATGAGACAGAGAAGATGGTTAGAGTTGATAAAGGATTACGACGTGGAGCTTCAGTATCATCCAGGCAAAGCTAATGTGGTAGCAGATGCTCTCAGCAGGAGAGGCGGCGTATTTATGTTAACAACACAGAGGCATATCTTAGAAGACCTTCAGGAGATGGGCATCGAGGTTATACTTCCTTGTGATGTAGGAGTTCTGGCAAGTCTACAAGTTCAATCCGACTTGGTAGACAGGATCAAGGCAGCTCAGGCACAAGACCCAAGGATTCAGAAGCTTAGAGCAGAATGTGAGTCAGGACTCAGAAAGGAGATGCAAATGCATGAAGATGGTACCCTTAGGTTTGGGTCACGTCTATGTGTGCCTAGTGGAGATATCAGACAGGAGGTTATGGCAGAAGTTCACAGCTCTCAGTATTCTATACACCCTGGAGGGACCAAGATGTACCAAGATATCAAGCAGCACTTCTGGTGGAACGGGATGAAGAGGGAGATAGCTAGATTCGTTTTCCGTTGCTTGGTATGTCAGCAAGTGAAAGCAGAGCAGCAGAGGCCAGCTGGGTTATTGCAACCGCTTCCTATCCCAGAATGGAAGTGGGAACATATTACAATGGACTTTGTGACTGGTTTACCGAGATCACCAAGTGGTAAAAATGCTATTTGGGTGATAGTAGATCGGCTTACAAAGGTGGCGCACTTTCTTCCTTTTAGAGTAGGCCAATCTACGGAGAAGTTGGCAGAATTGTATATGCAGCAGATAGTCAGGCAGCATGGGGTCCCAGTCAGTATTGTTTCAGACAGAGATGCCCGTTTTATATCACATTTTTGGAAGAGCTTACATCATAGCCTGGGTACCAAGTTAAGATTTAGCACGGCTTACTATCCCCAGACAGACGGGCAATCAGAAAGAACAATTCAGACTTTGAAAGACATGTTGCGAGCTTGCACTCTGGATTTTGGAGGATCTTAGGAAAGCCAACTGCACTTAGTTGAGTTCTCATACAATAACAGTTATCAAGCCAGTATCCGGATGGCGCCATTTGAAGCACTATATGGTAAGAAGTGTAGGTCACCACTAGCATGGGACGATATCGGGGAAAGAAAGATGTTAGGCCCGGAGATGATTGTTCAGACAGTGGAAATGGTCAAGGGAATTAGAGAGCGACTTCGAGTTGCACAAGATCGGCATCATCATTGGGCGGACCAGCATCGTAGGCCGCTAGAGTTTTCTGTTGGGGACCACGTGTTCTTGCGGATCTCACCTACCCGTGGGGTCATTAGGTTTGCCGTTCGCGGGAAGTTGAGTCCGCGGTACGTGGGCCCATTTGTTATTTTTGATAGGATAGGCGATGTTGCTTATCGTTTATCCCTTCCACCTTCGCTACGAGAGGTGCATGACGTATTTCATGTATCTCAGTTACGAAGGTATGTGTCGGACCCAAACCATGTCCTTGATCATTCTGAGCTGGTTGTTGGTACCAACCTGTCTTACGAGGAGCAGCCTGTGTCCATTTTGGACCGAAGAGAGAAGATACTCAAGAACCGAACTATTAGCCTTGTCCGGGTTGCTTGGGGTCATCACTCTTTAGGGGAATCAACGTGGGAACGTGAGGATAATATCCGATCACGGTATCCGCACCTGTTTGACTCACAAGGTATATCCTTCTCTGTATACCTTGATTGTTTTAAACTCCTCGTGCTTGCCACCTTATAAGTAGAATTGCTTGCTATCGTAGAATGTTCAACATAGATATGTTACTTACTATTGACATTGTAGAATGATTGCTTACTTAAATTGCTTATACCTGGAGTAGTCCAGCTCTGATGTTTCTATCCTGCTTGGATTTGAAATTCCGAGGACGAAATTTTTCTAAGGAGGGTAGAGATGTCACTTTCCATTCCCAGAATACGTATTTCTAGAATGTATGTACTGTTTAAACGTATTTATTTAATATTTATCATATATTATTCTGTATTTAAATTCTTTTAATTTCATGTTAATTAATTTTCTTTTATTTCTGTATTTTACTCTCTGCTTTAGCTTTGCTATGGGTTCGGCTCAGACTAGTTTAATTATGTTGGTTCATCATGAACCGAAATAAACCCCCACCTACCACCACCCATTCCATTTAAAGTCCATCCCCTTTCTCTCTCTTCATTACTTCACCATTACTCTTCTTCTTCTTCATAACTCTCCTACCAACCTAGAAGAGATAGGCAAGTGCCAACTTGCTTCTTGATGGATCTCCATTTTTGTTGTTCCATTGTCTTCCTCTCAATATTCTAAGACACTTTAGTGCTTGGCATTTTCAATTTCTATGGCTAAATTCTTCTAGATCTAAGTTTATAGTATTTTCAGATTTCTTGGGTTTTGATCTATTTAACATTGTTATTTCCAAGTTTTGATGGTTCCATGTTGTAGAGAATTTCGTTCTACCCCATTTTGACCTATGGAAGTCCAAATTTGGACTTACGATGAAGGTTTTATGGAGCTTGAAAGCCAAGGGTTCCATGACCATCCTTCTCAGATTTTCTGAGAAGATGGGTACCTCATTTCACAGCCGCATGAGAATCTTATTTCTCAGCCGCATGGATTATTTATTTTTCAATCTCATTTCACAGCCGCATGAGAATCTTATTTCTCAGCCGCATGGATTTATTATTTCTCAATCTTATTTCTCAGCCGCATGGATTATTTATTTTCCAATCTCATTTTACAGCCGCATGGATTTATTATTTCCCAATCTCATTTCTCAGCCGCATGAGAATCTTATTTCTCAGCCGCATGGACTAATTATTTCCCAATCTCATTTCTCAGCCGCATGGATTATTTATTTTCCAATCTCATTTCACAGCCGCATGAGAATCTTATTTCTCAGCCGCATGGATTTATTATTTTCCAATCTCATTTCTCAGCCGCATGGATTATTTATTTCCCAATCTCATTTCACAGCCGCATGAGAATCTTATTTCTCAGCCGTATGGATTTATTATTTTCCAATCTCATTTCTCAGCCGCATGGATTATTTATTTTCCAATCTCATTTCACAGCCGCATGGATTTATTATTTCCCAATCTCATTTCTCAGCCGTATGAGAATCTTATTTCTCAGCCGCATGGATTTATTATTTCCCAATCTCATTTCTCAGCCGCATGGATTATTTATTTCCCAATCTCATTTCACAGCCGCATGAGAATCTTATTTCCCAGCCGCATGGATTTATTATTTCTCAATCTCATTTCACAGCCGCATGGATTTATTATTTCCCAATCTTATTTCTCAGCCGCATGGATTTATTATTTCCCAATCTCATTTCACAGCCGCATGGATTTATTATTTCCCGATCTCATTTCTCAGTCGCATGGATTATTTATTTCCCAATCTCATTTCACAACCGCATGAGAATCTCATTTCTCAGCCGCATGGACTATTTATTTCCCAATCTCATTTCTCAGCCGCATGGATTATTTATTTTCCAATCTCATTTCTCAGCCGCATGGATTATTTATTTTCCAACCACATTTCTCAGCCGCATGAGATTTTTATTTTCCAACCGCATGAGATGGATTTATTTTCCAAATTTGGCATTAATTAACATTGATTGTTATCTTAATTTATAATTGACATGCGTTCCTAGTTGGAACTAAGAGACTGGCTAGTCGTCTTATTGAATTGAATGGAATAAGACACGTTCATATCAACTATGAACTATTGAAATCGATTGGCCAATCCCGAATATTGGCATATAGATACATGCAAGCTACAATTTATTTATTTATTTTACGAAAGCAGCATGTGTACTTTATGGTCAATGCATAATTATTTCGTGGTTAGTTTTAATTGTTGTATTACGCTATGTAAGACCTACAACCTAACCGCACGGGTATCGTTGTAGCGTTGAGCATATCGTACTTTGTACGGAAGTACTCATTCTGAAATGACCATGATCCACGGCATGGGATTTCACTTAACATAGAGGCTACTAAGTTAAATAAAATAATGATTGCATGGAGAGAATGGATTTCCGAGTTCTTACATGGCAGTCCTCTTTGGGACTATTAACGTCCAACAGGCCGGCTGGTTCCCACAGATACTGCAATTCTACCACACGGGCAGGAAGCGGTATCTGCTTATATTATTGTATATTGTATATTGATGACGGGCGTCCCGCTGGGACTCGTCTAATTCATGATTGGCGCAATTGATTGATTGGATATACTAGCCTTGCTTGTCCATAGTAAAAACTGAGAAATCCTTATTGCATAAATTCCAAGATAACTTGGAACTCACAGTAGCAAGCCGTAGTAGTTGCATGGCCGTTTAAGTTGACTTGTTTGTGTACTGGACCTACTCTGTTAACTAACTGAGATGATCAGAATGTCAGGGCATGACGGGCCAACTTCTGTCCTTGTTTGGTTGGGAGGTTGGTTCGAAGTGTCATGATACTATGTGAATCCCAGTAGCAAACAGAGATCTATTTATTATATTTTCTCATTACTAGTTTTATTCCTCATATCGTGCTTCCTTGCGGTACTTGCTATTAGAGGTCTAACCTCTCTGGTTTTGCATGGCCAGATTTAGAGCCAGTCCCCGAGGACTCATCTTACTTCCACCTCCAAGATGGTCAATACTAGAGGAATGATCGCCGGAGGACTCGAGTGGGTTCCTTACTTCCCCGCTCATTTTTGTTAATTACTTTACATTTTGCCGCTTGGCACCGACATGTTAGTCGGATAGTCTTGCACTTACTTTTACATAATTGTAATTAAATCAGACTGCAACAATTGTGTATATGTTACTATATCATCTGGCTATGTTTTAGTAAAGCCAGATCTCAAGAACATTTTGACTAAGCGTTTGGGACGCCTTATTGCTTTATCTTAAAATGTTCTCTGTTATTGCTTCTAGTTTGAATGATTGAGACAATAGATGTGAAGTGACCATAGCGAGACTTTCATGTAGTATGCACCCCCTTGTCTTTTAGACAACATTGATCGTATTATACGGTATTCATCTACCCGTAATACGTAGCTGGCTGAGTCATTCCCCCGCTCTCCAGTATTCTGGTTCTAGGGCGTGACAGTATATATATATATATATATATATATATATATATATATATATATATATATATAGGTAGTATATAGTTAGATGAGATTAGAAAGATTAGAAGAAGAAGTTAGAAAAGATTTAAGAAGAAGAATTAGAATAGGAAGAGAATGAGAGGAATTGGGGAAGATAATGAGATTAGGAATTAGAAGAAGATTAGAAAAGGAAGAGAGAAAGAAAGAATAGGAAGAAGGAAAACAATAAGAAGAATTTGAATAAGGAGACTAGAAGAAGAGTTAGAAGGAGAAGAATTAGAAGGGTAAAACTTAGAAGAGGAATGAGAAGTAGAAGTATAGGAATACAATATAGGGGAAATCGAGTTAGAGAGTGAATTTGAGCTCCGAGTATCGGAACGCGAAGAAACTTGACGTAGGTCTAGAATACATGAATTAGATTTTGCGGGTAGGCTCCCGAATTGAAATCGGGGTCGTAGGGCGCCGGTATCGCGCCGTACCATTGCGTATCTTGAAATATTCAAGATAATCGGCAATGAGCCGTATCATGGACTATATGTCCACTTTACCTAGGTATCTTGGTAGGTAACGTATGTATAGGTTAGTATCTTACTACCCTAGGCAGCACGGGTCAAAATACCAAGCGTAGGTAGGCTAACTTGATAATTGCCTAAGTTAGAATTTTACCCTTTTTAAGGGTAAATAGGATATTGGCCTACGGCCAAGATTTGAGTTTCCAAGTCCAAGATGGACTTGGATATGGGTTGTAAGAGTTGGTAATGATTAGAAATAGCCACTTAGACCTAGTCTTGACCCCGGTTGACCCCGGTTGACTTTTTAGACCAAAAGTCAACTATGGGTCAACACTTTACCCAATTTAGTCCCAAATTCCATTAAACTTGGACAGTTGACCAAAAGTCAACTATTAGTCACCAGTGACCTAGGGTTGACCTAGGGTTGACCTAGAGTTGACCAGAGTTGACCCGTTGACCAAAAGTCAACGGTAAGTCAATTTTTGACCTAGTTTGATTCGGATTGATTTCCAATGTTCTTCTATGACCAAGATTGACCCAACTAGACATGTCTTGACCTAGAATGACTTAATATGATTTAGTTTGATTTAACTTTACTTTCTAAACATAGTATTGATACGTCTTGTTCTCTATAGGTCCTCGAGACACTGCAGTGGATCCGGTTGACATATTTTATCATCTTACAGGCGAGTACATTCTCTGATAACTTATTCCTAATTTATGATAACTATTATGATTCATGTACTTAGTGTTGATATGCTTATTCCTGACACATGGTTCTCACGGATTGGTATTCCTGGATCCCGACGAGAGATGTTTCTCCTTCTTAGGTTGGGATGTATTATGCAAGCTCCCTTGTAGCTCTTGCTCAATAATGGTCACTAATTCTAGAGAAGGTTCGCGACCTTCTTATTAGAATCCCGTGCAGTGACGTGTCCTGTTTGGATCCATTCTACCAGTTGGGATATGGGGAGTAGTAGCATATGCCTGTGATCAGATCCATCCCGCATTCCCGAACAGTGTGAGTCATATACCACACATATGACTTGCCAGGCCAGTTCTTGACAGGTACCCAAGCCGATCACAAGCTGAAACTACTACTCACACACATTGGACATATGGTTTACCTTGACTTGTGTACATACCATGATTCCGTTCTACTTTCTTGTTGTAGCTCTAGCTCTACAGCTTACCTATGATACATACATGTACACTCCATGATTTATTATATATGCTCTATTTACAGTCTTATAGCTTTTATTATATCTTGAGATCTGTTATGAGATATATGTACTCGTTCCATCCTGACTGGATATGTTGACAAAATATTACAGATGCATATGAGGGAGATTGTAGTACCTACTACGGTCTGGATGACGTAGTGGGCTTAGACTTGGTCCCGCAGGGCTTAGCTCTGCCTGACGAGACTTTACCTATTGTTTAGTTAGAGTAGGTCCCTTGTACTGGACCATGTCTCCAGTTACTTTTGAGACTGTATTTACATTTGGATTGCATTAGAGACTGGACTTGTATATTATTTGTGTATGGACTTGACAAGCTATATTTTATCGTCTTGTTGTCTTTATCTTTCAGTCTTTACTTTATCATCTTAGAGTTGTGATTGAGCACTCGTATATATTCACTGCTTGTCCTCCGTTCGGAGTTGACCACATTCTCGACAGGTTTTTGATATATATATAAACTGTTATTAGAGTAGAAAAACTACAGCGTTCCACGCCGTTTTTCGGTGAGGGCTGGGCGTTGTCACGTACACGTGCCCTTATAGCGGGTGCAGGTCGTGACAGCGGCCGCCCTCGTCTCGGCCACCGCAGCCGCCCCCTTCACCATGGCCGCCACCACCACTGCTCTCTTCCTCCTCCGACCACCTCCCTCTCGGCCGACGCCATCGCCACGACCAGCACCACCATCGTCGACGTCTTCATCACCTCCGCCACCACCTCCGTCGACGCCGGCGCCGCCATCTTTCCCGTCCCTTGGCGCAGCCGCTGCCGCTGCCGTCGTTTCTCTACCGTGGGGCCGACCCAACCTGGCCGAGTCCTCCTATGGTGAGATCCTCCACCCTCCTCTCTTCCCTCCTCGGGCTGTGAGCTCCTCGGGGAGCGAGCCCCTCGATCGGCGCGCCTCGGGACGTGTGCTGTCTCGAGTAGCGTGCTGCCTCGTGCAGCGTGTCGCCTCGGGCAACGCACCCTCGATTGGTGTGCCCCTTGTTCCTTGTGCCGTCTAGGGATGAGTACACCTCGGTCTATGTGCTGCCTTGGGCAGCGAGACGCCTCGAGCCTCGCGCTGTCTCGGGTACCGTACTACCTCGGTTTATGTGTTGCCTCGATCCTCATGTCTCGGCCTTTGTGCCTTCCTCGTGACCCGTGCTGCCTCAATTTGTGTGTGCGTACCGATTTACGTGCCGCCTTGGTTTACGTTTCACCTTGGGCGTCGTACCGCATCGATTTGCGTACATACGTCGACTTGTATGCCGTATTGATTTGCGTGCTTCCATGAATCTTGCTCCGTCTCGATTTGCGTACATGCCTCGATTTGCGTGTCGCAATGATTCGTATGCCATCTCGATATTCATTATCCCTCGATTTACGTGCACGTTTTGATTTACGTGCACGTTGTCTCCTGTTTATCTCGATCTTCGAGTCATCTCGATCCTCGTACGTGTCTTGATACATGTGCACGTCTCGGGTTGCATGCCCGTATCGGTCCGTGTGCCTCGGTTTTTGTGCCAGATTCCTGTGCTGCTTGTGGGACCCACACGGTATATCCTCCTGCCATCCTCCGTGATTTCATGCATTATTTTATTATTAATGCTAATGATTGTTTATTTTGTCTTCCGAGGACCTCGATTGGCGTGTAAGCTTGGATCCAGGACGCCGAAGACTTGCTTACCTAGCCGAGCCCTCTAGGCAAGTATCCCTTGCTCATCGACGACTCTTGCCCTCTCTCCTAGATTTTTATTATATTTAATTAATTTGTACTTGTAAATTGTATAATCATGATTAGTGTAGCGTAATAGTAGAACTGCCATGATGATATCTTAGGATAGCTTGGTCCGATACCGGGATAGACCGTATCGTAAAACTCGGACGGGTCATCCATACCTCCGAGGACACGAGCACGACTCATACGTATGGATTATCCCCATATGTCCCGTGTCTGACTCGCGGTCGGGTAACGGCTTTGGCTAACTATTTCTATGACTTTGTTTGTGGCTTGGATATGACTGTGGGTCTTGGTGCGCCCTGCGTGGCAATTCTTGCTGCATGTGTTGGTTTGGCGTCCAGTACGCATCGTAGTGCTACTGGAGGCCGAGACTTAGTGATCTCGGCTAGGGATTGGTGCCCAGTACGCATCGTAGTGCTACTGGAGGTCGAGACTTAGTGTTCTCAAATTGTGATTCTGCGACGGGTTACGCCGAGTGGATTTAGCCCCAATTCGCAGGGAGCTCCCGTTCAGAAATACAGAGGAGACTCTGCCGAATTTTTCCAGAATTTCTGATCGGGAATTTGGTTCGAAGAGTTGGGCAGAACCGTTCTTTTGGTTTGCTGAAGCAGCCTCCTGCAAGTTTATCGTAGTATAGTATGCCTGATCCCAGTACCTGTTAGGTAGACTCATAACTAGATTAGTCGCCTAGCTCTCGACCTGTCTTGTCCGTCGGATAGCGTAAGGAGCGCGGTTCTACTCGAGAGACGGTCTGCAACCCTGATTCTTGTTTGGTTTAAAGGTTGTGGATCTGCTCCAGAGTGGTTCATGCAATCCTTGCCACTTTTCTGGCGGCCTTTAATCATTATATTCTTGTCCCCTGACCATTCATTCTAGGAGCTATCCTAGTCTAGCCAGCTAGGACTGATAGTTGTCCTATATGTCGGGATTTGTGATTTTGGATATATCTGAGGATTGAGTATTATGGAGAGTATGATCTCAAGAATATTGATTGATAGACTCACGTGGACTCTTGGATAATATTGTTATTCCTTTTGAGGATGTTCTAATTCGATCGGACATGACTGTGGATTCTTGGATTTTGATGATCGTGAACATTTCGCGGAACGAGGAGAATACCGAGGATTTTGATATATAATTTTTACTCGACTTTCCAAGTGCCCAAAACCTGGTACCTTTGCTGTATTCCGATAGTTGGGAGACTTAGTTGCTGATAGCCTGTGATCAATGACTCGAAGGATTCTTGTGAGCAAGAGGGCCTAGCATTGTCTTTAGTGATTAGCCTAGTACCAAGTGATCGTATTTTCCTAATATGATATTTATTCCATCGGGGATGGGAAGACTAGTGATCCGGTGGGTAGACCGACTTGATGATTAGAGCTGTAGACCCTATGTGTACTTGAGATGCTACTATAATAGAGATCCTGACCACGTACCTAACCTAGTATCCATGCCACGATATAGGTAGAGGACTCCATGTGATTGACCGAATGACCATGTTTCTGACTTGACTACTTGTACCCGTGCTGGTACCATTCTATATGTGTACTGAGGTGCTATCCTACGTGTGCACTGAGGTACTATTCTATGCGTGCACTGAGGTGCTACATGATTCTATGTGTTATATGGCAGTGCATTCATCTTCCAGCACGGACATGGTAGTTGGCCTGTAGTTTTAGCGTGGTTAGGACTGATTGACTGCTTGCTGCATTACACTAAGAATGAATCCAGATTTAAGACTTTGGGTGTCGAGGTAGATTCGTACTTAGTATACCCGTACTGAGGTACTCATCTAGGAGGATGAGCATGTGACCACGGCATGTGATTCCAGATAAATGTAGGGTTAATCTAGGCAACTAAAGATGGTAGAAGCATTGGGAGGGAGCAGAATCTCCAGATCGTGCATGCCAGCCGCCACAGGTGCTATGATTACATGTCTAGCGCAAGGCTGACCGCCCCGGATATTGTTATCGTCCGCAATAGCGGATGGCAGTATCCGACTACTATATGTACTACCATATGATTGATCTATTTCGCATGGTTGCCTTTGAGGGACCAGTGCTTATCTATGTGCTATGCGTTATTATTTGGCCTCGTTAGCCCTGCTGGACATAGCACGATCTGAGGATTCTTATATTATATTGTTGGGGTAACCCAACCTCCACATAGATAGTCGTAGACATTTGAGTGGCCGCTTATTCACCTAAATTGTATGGCTTGTTGCTTGCTAAGCTGGCTGACACGTAACGTTGTCCCGGCGCGGTAATTTATTCCCTTGTTCTTGTTTGATGTAGGGATGAGTTACTGTTCCGATGTCAGACTACGAGTTCCAGTTGGCGATGCAAGTATTAGTGGATGTTAGGATGATTGTGATGATTGTTGGTTACTTACGTATTAGTTGGATTGCTGCCTTATATTCTGTAATCGTGCATTGGTACCGCACGATCCTTTACCCTCATTACCGCTGTTTATACATGTTATTTCTGTCATATATTATATCCTGCTGGTTTTCTTCGCCCGTCCTTGAGCCTTCTTTTCTGGTACTTGCTACGGTTGGCCTGACCAACCCTGGATTATTCCCAGATTGCCTGTGACCGACCATGTGGATCTTCCAGACTTGACTTGGAGGACGTGCTTCAGTTTCTGACCATGAGGGAACTGTGTGGGAAGGTATTCTTGTCTACATTATTTCTTATTGTAGACTCTCTAATTATCATATGAGTATTTCCTGTTTTTCATATGATTATCTCTCTGGTCGTTATTTCATTGATTATTGCTTGTGGATATGAGATCAGATTTAGGCCATAGACTGCTTGCATGCTAGGATACCCAACAAGATTGACAGCCACGATCGCCGTATAACGTCTTTATACCTTATACGGTGTAGCTGGCCTACGTCCGTCCCCATATTCCGGTACTGGAACGTGATAAGTGTTAGGAGTGTATCCACTGTGGATGCTCTTAGACCATAACATATATTTCAAAAGCATCCCACTAATATATCAATATCATAGGACCTGAAACTTCAATAGAACCAAATGTTGAGAAATATCTCACATGCTATGTTAGCTAGAACTAGAAGCAGACTAATCATAATTTTCAAGAAAATTCAGAATAGTTTTAAAAGTTTTTAGGTTATATCAAAAACTGAAAAACAACCTAGAAAACACAAAAGTGGGTGTATACCCTAAAATTGAGTAGGTAGCCTATCATAAATAGTATATTGACAAATGTTGCTTTCTATTATGTTGTGATTGAAATGGGAGCATAATAGGAGCTATTTTCGATCACCAGCTGTCAACACCTTCTCAGACATGCAATTATTCATTAGTGATCATACTTTTGACATTATTTACTAGCATGTCTTTCTTTTGTGTATTACTACTTATATTGATCTTGTTACTCGTGCAGGTAGAAGTTAAAACATAATTATGTTTAGTTAGTTATGTGTGCCAGTCGTTTGTAAATTCTTTTTACTTGTTTTATTCGTTACTTGTTCACATGTATTATGCATAACTAGTTTATTGAATTATATAGAAGTCAAATTTCATCTAAAATTCGATGTTCAAAACTCCTCCTCAAAATTTCTAATAAAACCTTAAGAACTCATATATATATATATATATATATATATATATATATATATATATATATATATATATATATATATATTTAAGAACTCATATATATATATATATATATATATATTATATAAAAAAAAAATATTTTATATATATATATATGTGTGTGTGTGTGTGTGTGTGTGTGTGTGTGTGTGTGTGTGTGTTTGTTTTACTACGAGCCAACAATATTCACTCACCCCTTTGTGACTCTGTTCTTACTCTATGTTGCGATATGAATATCATGTTTTTCTATTCTGATTATATCATGCAAGTCAAACATCACTTGTATCGATGGTTGAGATGAAAAAAATGGTATTCTGCATTATTTTCAAGGTCTTAAGGTTGATCGTTTTGTTGGTAGATTTTTCTCTTAGTGTAAGTTGTTTGTTGATTGTGTTAGTCTGACAATCAGTCTTACGTTGCATACGCCTCTTGAGTTGAATGCCAAGCTACGACTTGATGATGGCATGATAGAGTCACTTTGATCCCTCTATTATACACTTGGTTGGTGTTGAAGTTTCTCACTAAGAAATCATTCAATTATGATAAACATTTTTTTACGAATGTTAACTAGTTTGTTTTGACTCCTTATGTGTCTTATTATAAGGTGTTCTTTTTGGATTTTGATATATCTATTGGATGCCTTTGCCAAGATTATTTTATGCTTCCTCGTTATTACAATTTTGTGCATATATCGATGCGAACGAGGATAGAGATGTCATTGATTGACAAAACACCACTACATGTATTTTTTTGGTGACTTTTTGACCTCTTGGAAATTAAAAAGTAAGACTAAGTGTCTCGTTTTAGTGACGAAGCTGAGTATCATGCCATGACTTCGACTATCATTGAAATTACTTGGTTTTAATGCCTTGTTGATATGAGAAATCATTTTTCTGTTGCTAACCCTATAAGTTGCGACAATCCTAGCATCAGTTACATCACCAACGATCATGTGTTTTATGAGTGCATGAAATATATTGAGATCATCTTTCATTTCGTGTACAACACATTGTATTAGGAACAATATATATTATATTTATCACGTCTCGGTTACATATTGTGTATATTTTCACTAAGATACTTACATGTACAATGACACTCTTTCTTCTTAGCAAACTCTTGTTGATTGACCCATTGCAAATTTGAAAGGGAAGGGATGTTAACTGTATGCTTACTATTGTTATACCAATGGTCCTTAATGACGTTGTTCATTATGTTATTTGCTAACTTTTATATAACTGTCTACTTTTATTTTGGATCTCTCCCTCTCTCTCTCTCTCTCTCTATATATATATATATATATATATATATATATATATATATATATATATTATAAAACCCATATTTATTATTATTATTTTTATTATTTTATTAGACTAAAAAATAAATTTATACAATTTATGATTTTTATTAGTAGAAATGACCGTAGCCATTTTTGAGTTTTGGAGCACTAGACGACCATGACTTTTAGCACGAAAGTTGTAGTAGTGTGCCTTGACTAATATATTAACCATGTCGGGGGAAGCCTAGCCATGGTGATGTCCAAACTAGGAAAACCAGGCCAAGTTGTGAATCGACTTATTTTAAATTTTTAATTAAATATTATTTTATACATTGATTTTTAGATGACCCGGTTTGTCCAAACCAGTCCGAACTGGGCCCTGACCAAATTTAAGCCCATGCAGGCATGTGGTATGACCAAGGTGGTCATGTAGACATATTTTATGTACGTAAAAATAATTTCTAAATTATTTTAGAATTTCATGTACAATTCCTAATTATTTAATTATTTGTACAATTATTGGTATTTTATTATTAAAAATATTTTACAACACGTTGTACGATTTTCTGGACTCAACTGAGGGTGTGTGGTAAGTTCACCCATTGGACTATTTTTATTATTTTATTAAAGTTAATTTATGGTGACTAAATAAACAGATTTATTCTATTAGATATTATTATTATTATCTAGTTAATTTTATTGTCAAATGAATTTAATTATATATGTACATCTGTTTAAATTGATTTTATATATGGGTAGATAAGATTAAAATTTTCTTTTGAACTTGTGGAGATTTTCGAGGTATATATATATATATATATATATATATAAGTAGATAAGAAAAGAAAAGAAAAGATTTGAATTTTTTTTAATAATATAACCTAAGTGGTCAAAGGATAGTAGCAGCAGCAGCTAGCTACGTTGTTGGCCGACCCCCTTTAACCAAAGGCAAGCAACAGCAACCTTAGCCCCCATTTTTCTTATATATTTAGTTTGATTTGTTTTAACCTCAAATTCAAACCCTAATCTTTTTCTTCCTTCCATCTTCTTTCTCCTCTCTCCTCCATCCTCCTCCTCTCCCTGGCGAGCCAGGCCGTTCTCGTGCGCCACGACAGCATCCTCACCCGCGAAAACGACAACGGCAACAACAGAATTGAACTAGAAGGTATCCGACTTCCCCGATCGACATCCCTCTCATTTTAACTCCGATTTTTGATCCGTAAGATTTTCTGGAAAGCCTACATGACCCTATTCGAGATCCCCCAGGTGGATTTTGACATGGACATCCAACTTGCTCGAAAAATCGAGACGAAGTCGGAAAAAAACTACTTTTCTGGAATATTAAAAACTGTTGTAAAATACCAACATGTCGGCCAATTTTTGTTCTGTACTTTAAGATTTTGTAGAAAATAATTAAAGATAGTCAAAGACAACATAACCAAGATTGTAACACACCTTATGGATTTACTTTTTATCTAGTGTGTAAAAAGTTACACGTTGTTAAAGTTTCACGAAAAATTATAAATTATGTTTTCAAAAATTAGAAAAACACCCCGATACGACGTGCGCCCCGACAACCCGGGCGACGTGGTCGCACACTATACGCATCGAAAGGTGCGTATGGATGTTGTAGACGTGTGGGAAATGACGGAACCCGATTTTGTTGCATGTGCGCGACGAAATCAGTGCGTATCCGTCGAGATACCCCCGTATCGACCCTTTGTAAATTAAGTCACAACTTCGTGTACACTCATCAAATAGCGACAAAACTTGCGCCATTAGACTCGAAATATTTTTCTGGTCCTGTGAGCCAAGTTTGGTTCAATTCTGAGAAGGTTGACTGGGACGCCATTTTGGCGGGCCCACAATCCCACTCAACGGACGATTTTGTGCACGGCCCACCGGAATCCAAAATTGGACCTACCGTTGGGTTCGTCTGATCAAAACAAATCTGTAAACATATAGTTTGACGACTTTAGAGACCGTAGATATTGGCACGTATTTCGGTGCAAAGCGGATCCAACGTCGGACATCGTTTTGACCCGAAATTATAATTTTGCCCCTGTTTCAGAATTTAACTTTTGGATATGCGTTTCTTAGGCATATCTTTTATTCCAAACTCGTTCTTGATGTTTGTTGCAGCATCCGGAGTCATCTGCGGGATTTGGCTTTTCTTGCTTTGTTTATTTGCTGGTTCGAGCTACTGGATTATTCCCTTTTGCACATAACCTCAAGCAAGATACCTTACCATTATACTGTTTATATTCAGTCTGCATTTTATTACATATCAGTACTGTTCATTATTTTCAGTTATTACAGTTCTTGATTTACTACATGCTCAGTGATTATTTGTTATTTTGTTACTATCCTTTGATTGCATATGAACTTAGAGTTAGGGGACTACCGTTTGTAGTATATTGCATATGCCTCGACACAGTTGTACCACGAGGATGTGTGAGACGAGTAGCATGTAGAGGTCCTTGCGTGTGAACTGATCCCCCATGTGCATGCGTTAGGGCTAACTGCTAATAGAGGCATGTTAGAAGACTTAGCAGTTAGTAGAGGTATGTGAGACATAGATGTGACTCTGTTAGACATTGGATGGGAAGAACAGTTCCTTAACGTATGGGTCCTTTATGCACTTTCCTATTACTGATCCTGCTGGCCTCTGATATTTGAGGAATGTTATGCTTTGAGGTCCCTGGTATCCTGATGGGACCATACCTGAGATTATTGCTCCTGAGCCAGATGCCCATGCGTTGGAGGTTTGTTCTTAACTGCATGAACACAGTAGTACGGTTAGATTACCTTATTGTTGTTTTGTCATTTATTTTCTTTGTGGCATATTTTGTATTAAGTATTTATGGCATGTTCTTCCTGTATCTTGTTACGTCCCTCTGAGGACCTGGTTATCCCTCCAGGTGTGTGCTTCTGTGATATTGCAGGTGTTCTAGTCGAGGTCGCGATCGTCTCTATTCATTCAGAGATGACGTATCTTGGGTCTTTCTTTGCTACTCCCGCCAAATCATTTCCGTTTCCATGTATATTTTTTCTTACTTGTTGGCAGTGGATTTGTCTCCGCCCAACGTATTTTATAAAGACTTATTACAGTTGATTATATGATATCTTTTATTCTTCATTTATGGATGAGATTAGATTACTCTTGGTTTACTGTATTTTACTGCTTATGTATTCATACGAGGTTTTCATATATTGGAGTATACTTCGTATGTATGCAGCTGGCATGGATACGTACCTAGTCCTAAGTATTTTGGGACTGGAACGTTACATGTTTTTGTGGTGGCCTATGCAGGTTGAGTTTGTCACTTCGGTTACATTACTGTACCGATGTGAGCGTGCAACATAGGATTAGAATCTAGGAATCTCATCCATACAGCTTGACCTCTTCCCTTGGCTTTAAATTTCGAACTCTCGTTCGACTTCCTTGAATTGCATCTTGCTTGATTCCTTTCTACCGTTGATTCTTATTTTCGTGCTTAGTGTCAACTAGGAAGATGACTATACTAGTATATGCTCATAGGTCAAACACATGACTATAATGGTTATATTGGCAATTGGAATACATTTAAGACTCTAATTGAGTTAAAAAGGCTTTTTTTTTAAAAAAAAGTGTGATTTAATGAGTAGTAATTTGTAAAGTATGATATTACCAAGAAAAATTTTAATCTTAAGATTTCTAAATAATAAACACCATAGGATTGATACTACATGAAGGAAAAAATATTTAGCTAGAATCTTTATACCATTGATTTAAGAAATTGATTGGATTTTGAGTTTTGATATTTATGAATTATGGGGTTATAGCTATACATCTTTGAACAAATATAAAATTGATTTGATTTTCGAGTTGTGATATTTATGATTTATTAGATTATAGTTATACACCTTTGAACAGTTATAAATTTGGTTTGAAAATGATCTTAGATTTTAATTGTGGCAGAAGGAATTATTTAAATTGAGACGTACAAGTTACAGTTAATATGTTTATTAAAATTTTAATTTATTTTTTTTATAGAAGTAAGGATTTCTAAATTTTTGGTTTAAAATATTTGAAAATTACGAAAATAATTTTTGATAATTTTTCTTTATTTTAAATTGTGTCCTATGATTGAGGATTTACAAATCTATTTAGATTTTGTTTTTTTTTAAATTGTGAATTT